>JAPYZN010004002.1:0-11079 GCA_030522865.1 Psyttalia lounsburyi | reverse complement strand
AAGAGCGCAACGAGGAAACGAGAGAAAGGACGAAGAAGTTTGTTGTGTTACGGAGGAAATGGGAAAAATGAGAAGTGGAAAAAAAAACGGGGGGGAAGAGGAAAAAAATTGGAGGGCGCGGCTTCTCTCCTTGCGGACTCTCGCAATGCGAAAACGATACGTATATCGGGACCTGGATAATTCCCTCCGCAATATCATCCATGGAGAATTCTATAAATATCACAGGTGCCGCTTGTCCGCGAGAGCTGAGAAGACCGTCTCTGTTCGATTATGCAAATTTTCAATTCCTAGATGCGGTGAATTTGGCCTGCATCGGGCCGGAAATTTATGGGCAAAATTTTATGGCGCTCTAAATGAAAAGGAAAATAGAAGGCCGTGGTGAAATTATTGAAATTACGTTTTGAATTGCGAACAATGGAGAAAGTCCTTCTTTTTCGTTACTTGAGGAGGAAAAAAAAAAAAATAATTTTTTAATCCTAAAATCACTCGGGAATCTCTTCGAGGCGTGGGATTCTCGTGTCATTGAATTTTTTTTTTATGGCTGTGGAGAATGGAGGAGCACGAAAAATATAATCTCTTCAAGTGCGCCCGGGAAATGGATTTCAATCGATGAAAATTCTCTCTCGTAATTTATCCCATTCACTTCAATAAAATTTTCCATTAAAACTACAGATTAATGTAATGATTTGAATTGACTCAGCAAAAAATCCACTGCCAAAATCGAGCAATGGATTTTAATTAAAGGGGAGGTTTAGTTTGCGGAATTTTGGAGAAAATTTTAATTTGTCATTTCAAGTCTAATGATTGATCTTTTAAACTAGTTTTGAAAAAATCAATTCCGACTGACTTACTTCCACGATCAGGAATATTATTATCCCCTCTCCGAGTTCATTGACATTTTTGTCAAATGATGTGTGGGACTGTCGTTTGACGATAACCGTTACGAGATGAATTGATATTTTTGAGTAAGAGGCGGAGAACGTGAACTTTTAACGTGGCAAATTGGAGTTCGAGGAATAATTAAATGACAAAAAGAGGGAGTGAGAGGGCCGTCAAATACCACCACAAAATCCATTGAATTTCATAGCTGTGTGTGTAGTCATGCTCGAATGGTGCTAGACTCATTGGTAACTGCTAACTACCACTGTGTTCCAATCGACATTAATCAGGATTTATACCTAGCCGATGCAAATTGCGCGCGAATATACGTAGGCGAAACGACGATACGCCCAGTGCATGGATTTAATTATACACGCGTCTCATCGAGGGCCAATGACATTTTCCATTTTCTTTTTGCCACAATTTTTCGTGATCTGGACGGCTGACTCCAATTAAAATGAATGAATTTTTCTATTTCCACCGACTGACCTTCCAAACTCCCTCGCACTCACCGAAAAAAAAAAAATTAACGTTTCCGGCAGTGAAATTCAGTAGAAAAATTCCACCACTAGTCAGACGAAAAGGGCGCGCTCTCGCGGTTGACAGAGATTCCAGTGCAGTTGGATAAAATTTCTAAGACTTTCTAAGAAAAATTTAATGTTAATGCCGACAAAATTTATGACCTGCTAAGTAACATCTCCAGTGCCACCAACTCTAGGAGATAAGATTCCCTCTACGATCCTGACATTTTCTGAATTATTTAAAAAAAAGAATCGATGGTCCATTGATTGTTTCATCCCTTCCTTTAAACTCCCTAATTTTAATTTTTCAATCTCTTGTAGCCAAGTCCCCACATTTTAATTAATTTTTAATTTCCAATTTTTCGCTGAAGTGTTAAAAAATAGATTGTTGGAAAAAATTTGGTGGAGTGATTCGTGCCCAAATGAGGGATTCATTTGCAACCAAACTAACGCAGTTTAAACTGGAGGTAGTGATTAATTATGATTAAATAAACGAAGATAAAAAATCGATAGTCACAGTAGAAGTCATCCACTCCTGTTAGCAACCGCGCGAGAAGAAATAAAGTGGAATAAATTTGAATTGATTACAATATTAATTAACAATAAATAAAGGTATGAGGTACTAGGCTGGCGTCAGTAGCTCATTCATTAAAAAGTTATCGTTCCCTTCATTCTTAAAAAATATTAAATCCTCCGCGAATGAAAGTGCAACTGAAAGAGTGAATTAATCCGATTAAAATTCCGTCTCATTAATGAAAGCACGTGATGTCTCCATGACTTGCTTCAAAAATAATTCACAATTTCATCAGTTTATCCGTTCAAACGAGTCGGAGTGCAGCGCAATCGTCCCGATTCTCTGCCACCCCTCCCTCCCAAGAATCTGTCGTGTTTGCGAAAAAAAAAAAATAATAATAATACAACCGCCATTTATTTTTATTTACATATCTTTAAAAATGTAAACACATAAGCGATAAGAAACTCCAGCAGCAAGAGAATAACAATGATTTTACCACACTGCATAAACTCACTAAAAAAAAAAAAAAAAAAAAAAAAAAAAAAAAAAAAAAAAGAAACCGAAGAAGTAAAAATAAACTAACAAAAATATAACGACAGAGTGCATGTCCTTGAGAGTCTGATGAACATCCGTAAAGTAAATTCAAGGAAATATCAGTAGGTGTATTGATGCCTCTCTTTATCTCTTGTTAAGCCACAAGTACACGTCTCTCGTGAAGTAATTATTTCCCCGGGAGTTCCCTCGCATGCCTCATCGTGACACACGATAATAATGAAACTATCGTCATCCTGTTGATAGGTAAACATTGCCATCGTTGTCATCTTGATGTGACACTCTCGAGTGACCTTGACGTTATTTCCATTACGAAATGTAATTCACAATAAAAGTTAAATTTCTCCAGTTGTTTTGCTGACTGGAGGAATTTAATATAATTGTTTTGATGAATTGTTTGTGAATAATTGACAGAGTTCCAGGGAAGTTGATGAAGTATTTTTTACGCCCACCGTAAAAATTACGGAACAATTCACGCCAGGGGATTACGTGAATTGTTTTCCGCCGATTTCTCCAGAAATTGACGAGAATAAATCGCCAATGGTCGGTAAATTCTGGGTTTCACCATAAAACATTGTCAAAAACGTTAAAATCAGTAATTAATTAATTCACGAATGCAAAACTGTAAAAAATAATGTCCAAGAGTTCGCAAACGATCTCAAAGAATCACTGGACCCCAACTATCAACTGAAAAAAATTTTTCGAATTACAAAAAAATTATTTTCTGAAAAAAAAAATCCAGAAAAAATTATCAAGCAACTCATTTCCAGTTTATATTTACAATTGAATGGGGGGCTGAGTGAGTTGAAAAAAAAAATTAGGTCGCCGGAAATTCGAGCGCTGTTTGATTATTATTAAAGCGTGAATTTCTTGAACCGGAAAATAATGTCCAAAATACAATTCACACGTCATTAATAATTGCCTTAAATTTTCCATACATCATCGAGTTGTAAAACTCAATAACAAAAAGTCCATAAATTCATGCTGCGCACGATATAAGGCCAACAAGTGCCACTTAAAGGAACAATAAAACGAAAGAGAGATCATTATTTAATGGATCCTATGATTCAGAATCTCCTTTAAATCCCCAGGTAAATGGAGAACTCACTGGAGCTTCCCCTCCCCAATCTTTTGTGTGTA
The DNA here is from genome assembly GCA_030522865.1 of Psyttalia lounsburyi. Classification (NCBI taxonomy): domain Eukaryota; kingdom Metazoa; phylum Arthropoda; class Insecta; order Hymenoptera; family Braconidae; genus Psyttalia; species Psyttalia lounsburyi. Next base: position 7,473 of record JAPYZN010004002.1, on the reverse strand, counting down.
CAAGTGCCAATTAAAAAACTTTGCAATCATTTATCCGTTGAATAACAACCGTCTTAAAAAAAAAACCAGACTAAGGGAGAGAGAGAGAGAGAGAGAGAGAGAGAGAGGGAGAAAAAGTGTAATATGTAAATTGTCATCGCAATAATTTTAAATCAACTGATAACGCTTTTTATTATCACTTGAAATGCGATTAAACATCTGCTGCTCGTGTTATTCAGTGGATGAGGAAAATTGACGCGGGTGAACTGAAAAATGGAAACGTATACAAATAGTGTCAAATTGAGTGTTCACGGACGAGCCAAGTGTTCTACGTGTTCAACGAAATAGCCGGGCAACACGAGGTTGCATAATATCGCGTATGGTACCTACAGCTGAATGCGATAGTGCCTGAGTATATATCCCAGAGTGTTCCCCCCCCCCCTAGCCCCCCCCCCCCCCGCCCACCTCGCTGCTCCGGAAAATATGAGCCGGCTTAATAATCGTTTGGCTTTACCCGAGCGCACGAGAGAGCGTTATTTCACGCTTCGAGTGATTTCAAACTGCGCGACGGGTTTTCATGACCTTTGGGGTGATTTTTTTTTTTTCGAGTACTCCTGGTTATTTCAGGTCTTATCTGCAGGTTGGGAGATATGAGGAACTGGATGGAAACCCTGCGGTTCACTTTTAAATAATTTCCGGCACAAAAAAAGGGGCGAAATGAATTGGGGCAAAATCACTTTTTCAAAAATTAATTGACCCTCAACAATTACACCAAAATTACTTCAAATTGAAATATTTTTTAGGTAAAGGGAGGGGTCACTTATGGGCTGGTGGATCAGTTCAAGGCAGGACCTGCAATTACAATGAGGAGCGTCTGATGCCTGAGTGGAGAATTCGAAGGGGATTGCCGCCAATATTATATTGTAAAAAGACAATAAATTATTTTCTAGTTATTCATTCATTGATTGATTTATCTTGGGAATTGTGCTCGAAATTTTGCAATGAGAGAACGTTAAACGTAATTATGGAGCAAATTATTATCGCAAAATTGAGTTTGGGTGAGTTATTTTGCAGAAGCTTTGCAGATTTTTTTTTTGATCAGTAAATTTGGAAAATAGGGCAAAATTGATTTTTTGGGCCTCTCGCCTGTTGAAATCTACTGCGAGTCGGAAATATTTTACCCGCAAATTATTCATTAATACCCCAAAGGGATTAATTCTAATTGCAATAAAATTGTTAATTTTAATTCTAATTCAGATTCATCAAGGATACCTCTGTTAATTGAATTCAATAATGAACGTAACTCAAAATTGTTCTACGATAAATCGGCTCGAAATGAACGAATTGTTTTATCGAGATTTAATTCAAGAAGAATAATTTAAAAAATAGCAAAAAATTTGGGGGCGTAAACCGACGGAGGCGCCTGATTTTATAAACAAATGAGCGCAAATAATTATACAGAATTATTAATGAAAATGCAAATTCACTTCGACAATTGAAACTTGTATAGAGAAAAATTTGCAGACGTTAATTTTTTACGTAACCCATTCCATTGCGAGTTTTTTTCAAAGAATCCTCGGGCATAAATTGTCCCGATTTTTCCCAACGAATGTAAATTCGTTAAAAAAAAAGTAAAAGTAAAAAAATAAATATCTGTATACCCTTGTCGATCAAAATCTGCAATAAAATCGGCAGTTAAAAAAATCGAGATAATTCCAGTGGAATTGGTCTAGACCTGCGAGAAATTCGCTAAAATTGCTCGAGACCAATTGATTGCGACCAAGACCTATCAAATTTTTTAATCCACGAAGTATTTAAAAAAAAACATCGTACACTATTGATAACCACAGATGTAATCAGTGTATCAAAAATATTATCTCCCCAATAGAATAAACCTCAGTAGCTGCCAACCGGCGGCCATTGAGATGGACAGTAGCAGTTAATACAAATAGTTCAAACTCGATTCTTGTTCTCGCACTTAGTCCACGGGATGGTGGTTCGGTGTGGCTGGCGATAGAATCGCTTCCGACCCATTCTCCGCTTTCACATTTATCCAGGCCATCGAGAAATATCGATGGACGATCTAACGAGGCATTTCCCTTTAGGAAACGCCGCCGCTGGGCTCTCCTGCCTTGGCTCCCTCTGCTCTTGCACTCCAGCGTCCATGGCCAGGCGTCAGTGCTCCAGCCAATCCTGGGATATTGATGTGACGCAAGCGATTTACTCAGTCGCTCGATTTGTTTTTCCCCTCCATCCAATCTTAACTAATTTTTATTCAGCCGGTGTATTTATCAAAATCATATAATATCAGCTGATTTTTTATTCACTTTGATTTCTCGTGACAATTTTATCGATTAAATACCTTTCAATTTCACCTCGAGAATTCTCAATATATATATTTTTTCATTTTATTTTCATTTGTTATCTCCAGTGGGAAATGCTGACAAGTTGAAAACTTAAATCGTCCAAGTCAAACTCCCCCAGCACGCAGTGGCATTTAGAAAATGCAAATTCACTCTCAGCGGCGCTTGACATTTCGATAGGAGCAAAACTCGCACACACCATATTCGTCGTAATTTTCAGTTGAGTTTTTTTTATTTATTTTTTTATTCATTTTTTCGACGTTTCACTATCACGCACGATATAATCATGTGAAAAGCTGATACCAGGGGGTTTCATTTTTCTTGCTACCGGTCGCCGATACATTTGCATCGACGCTACGAATTATGGACTAGAAATATGAGAAGGCGTTATGAATTATATCGGCGATCTCACCTGGACCCGCAGCTTTTGAAGGGATTTAATTAGACGTGAGGAATTGATCGCCACTTTTAATGAAAGGTAAACCATGGAAATATTAATTATCCCCCGACGTACTCGTATTAATTGTAATATCGCATTAACCACGGCAATTCATTAAAAAATTAAAGAACCAAATTTGAAAAAAATATTTCCACTTCGACGTCGGCGTACGCAAAATATTTGCACAACTCGCCGACATCTGCTGAATGGAAAAAAAAAAAAAATGTCAATCAATATTTATTTAAATTCGCTGGATGTCGGGAGAGTAAAACTCCGTCAACGAAGGAGCCCAAAGTCCTGAGGTTATGTAATTTTCGTGGGTTGTAAATCACACGGAATGAGGTCTTGAAATTTTCGTCTCTGATAAAGAATTTGAGCCTGAACGTTATAAATCTGCTCTGATGAGTGAGACAAAAAAAAAATAAATTGCGAGCCTCCACCAGGTAGACTCGTAACGATGAAAATTAACGGTCGTAATTCACCGATTTCATGGGACATTTAAAGATGTAAACGAAGGACAGAATTTAGTGCAAATAAAAAATATTAATAGACAGTATGGTGTCGCGAATATTACACAGTATTTATCAGCTGTGAGATAACGATATCACTGAAGAGGGGAAATAGAAACGAGAGACTCCTGAGTGCCAAGACATTGGCGATAAGTCAAGGCCAACCAGGGACTTCAGTTGATTTACATTTTGGGATAAAAAGGGCAATTTTTTTAAAATTAATTTTCCGAGGTAACGAGAAAGTAAACCGATTTTATCGAGAGTTCACGCGATGTAAATTATTTTATTTGGATGCTAGAAGCAATGTTGAAAATGTGAAGGGAACTTTTCCTCGGTGTCGAAGGAGACAAAAGAACCAGTAGACGTAATGAACGACCTTCGCTGAAGGTGCGAGGAATCGGGCGCGTGGGCAAAAAAGGTCAGTAGCCGAGAAGTCAGAATGCCACTCTCGCATCTTACAAGGCTCAGCCCAGATTCTTTGCATAGAGTGGTGCCCACGTAAGTCATGCAGAATGAAAGTTTTGCGAGTGACAAAAGAAAATTAGGAAATTTTTTTGAGCGAAGATCGAGACGGAAATCAAATACTGGGGAGGAAAAACTGATTTTTCGTCGCAGTGTGACGAAGAGGAATGAAAAATTTACTTCTTACCGCGTGCCAAAAATGTTTTTATGCCTTAAGGAGGATAAACCGATGTTTAACCGAGCGAGACTACGATTATTAATGAGCACCTGCGTCAGAAAATCCTTTTATACCTCTAGGCACGAAAAACAGCCATTCTAGCCTCGCTTCCCTCGGTTAAATCGAGCTTTTTTACGGCGCGGGTTGTAAGCACGCACTCTAACCTCACTTCGCTCGGTTAAAAACGCTCACTTTCGGTCCATGTAGGCCGAAAAATACTTTACTGCCATGTGGAATGGAAATCGCACTTTTTCGCCCTCAGGAGAATAAAATATCGCAACGCGAGATAGTGAATGTTACTTTTGGCGCGTGTGAGCTTTCTCGTCGTCTCACGCTTGCGCCTCTTCGAGGTTTTCGAGATATTTCGAGATCCAAACGTCCGCGAAAAGGGCATTCGCCTTCTCGGGCGTACAAATCATCCACATCAACCCAAAAAAAAAAATTAAAAATCAAGTCCTGTAGAGAAAATATTAATTTCTCCCAGTGACAAAAAATACGTCACGATAACGAGAAAACTGTGCTAATCCCTTAAACTCGAAATCCCCTTTCGCAATTTCTGATAAACCTAATGATATAATTACTCAACTACTATCCATTTAAAATTCACTTCACGCGAGTGGAGAAAAAAAAAAACACACACACACATACGACTCAAAATGTTGTACCAGGTTTCACCTGAAAGAATAAAAGAAAAAACCAGGCAAATTAATTCAAATGTAATTGAGTGGGATTGGATAACAACGTTTCGATTATGCATTTCCAATCAAGTATTCGTCTCGCACGACCTTCGATTGAATGTAGGTATGTGGGTAATAGAAATTTCATTTCTACGAATCGATGAGTCACAATTGAATGAAGAGGTACACAGATTTTCTCCAGGATAAATGAATGGAAAATACATGGAAGAAATACAAAGATATTTACTTCCAATGTAATTAGCCCGAGAGAGTTCAATAATAGTTTACTCATCAGAGCTCTCCGTAATTTCGAAATGCTTTGGGCAATTAAAATGGCGAACTAATGATTTGCTCTCCTCATTTTCATTAAAAAAAAATTAAAAATTACTGGCGAAGTTGTAATTAAAAATTTGTTAGCGATTTAAAGCGATTTATACAGTCGCAAAAAAGACGAACTCCAGATTATTATTGACAACTGTCATTGTCTTCATCAATTCTACCTAAAACTTAATCGGCAAAAAATCAGAAATTGTTCGACTTTCGTTTAACTTTCCCCGTCGCTCTAACAATACAATATTGTCCCAACAATTTCTTTCATTATCGATCAATTGTATCTCACTGGAGGCACTTGGAATATGGTGAAAGTAATACTCTCGATTTAGTATGACGTCAGGGAACTGGAAGTGACGACAATCAGAAAGTGCTTGGGATTGAGCTAAATGAGAAATAATTGTTGAAAAGAGATGATAAAAACGATAATTGTGGGACTGTTCTTTGTCAAATATTGTTGAATAAAATTGAGACCTGAAAATTTTGAATTTTTTTTCCAACTGACATTCGACGACACGGAATCCGCGTCAATCAAAATTAATGAATAATATAACTTTGACGCTTTTATGAGGAAGTCACGCTGGAGACAGTCTGGCGTGAACTGCGGTTGAGGGGGGCCGAACTCATTGCGAAAGGTGGCAATTTAATTAATTCCTCGAATATTTTCATTTCATGATGTTTGTACTTTCAATGCATCGGGAAAAAGAAATATCAGGAAATCCAAATGGTCGGGAAAACACTGACGGAAAAAATTCACTTCTGGTAATTCAATTTCACTGGGATAAAAAATCGTAGTGAGATTTTTTATCTAAAAATTAAGGAACAATTCACGTAATCTGCTGCTGCGAATGATTTTCAAATATTGAAGAGAATAAATCGGTGACTTTCGGTAAATTCTCCAGTCTTTCACCGAAAAAAAACTGCGAAAAAGTCACGTTATTTTTCTGGAAAGTAAAATCAAACAGAAATTCCAAAAATCATTATCCCCTAGAAAAAAATTCCTGAATGTTGAAAAATTTTTACATAAGTTTCTAGAAAAATAGAAGAATATGTTTTTAAAACTGGACACGATGCCCCGAACGGATTCGTAATTTTTACGCAATAGATCGTCGAATTGACGTGACAATCGACAATTTTTAAACAATTTTCCCTCGTAATTTTTATTGAGTATTTCTCGGCGCGTAATCAATTCGCGTATCTTTTTCCTGGTTATATCTGTTGAATTCATATCCCCTATTTGGAGAGATGTCCTTGCAATAAAATTTCATGAATTAATTATTTTTCGACCACTCAATATTTAATTCACTCCGGCGCCGCTTGCATTACAATTGGAAAAGAAATTGCAGAATAACGAAATCCTTGGAAAAACTTAATAGCTCTGGAATCTTGTAATATTTCCTGTTGGTTATTTGAAGTCATTAGAGATGAAGACAATGTGTCTAGCTCAATCGATGGAGCAAAAGGAGATTAATAAGGCAAAAAAAAAAAGTGCACTGACGAAATCACAGAAGAATTGAATCTTTATCATTACTTCAGCGCCTTTTTTTCTGTAATTAGTGTTCTCATCGGAGAGAAACATAATGAGCGTGTGTTTTGTTCAGTCAGCGAAGTGAAAGTTGATAAAATTGTTGATTTTTGTTTTCAAATCGATTAGGAAATGAAGCGGTAAGGACGCAAATCGAGGGCTGATGTAATCGCCATTTTCAATCAAGAATGTTCATTTTTTTTAACAGTTCAAAAAAAATTCATGTGTTTCGAGAACGTCAAGGTTCCTAATTTAAGAATACTTTGTGATGTAAAATTAAACAAATATTATTATAACGATAAAAATTAAATGATCTGCGATTTTTGGACTTGACTATTATTGAAAGAGAGTAAATAAAAAAATTATAAAAATTGTGGAATCCCCTTTTATTTGTAATTTCATAAAAAAATATCGATTTTCCGAAATTATCTACGAACTAATTATTAATTATATGAATATTTACGCATACAAGGTTGCTCGAGAAATTATAAATGCGTATCGCAAGGTTGCCGGGTCATCTTCGCGTTTACATTAAAAAATAGATAAGAACATTCTCAAGAATTTTACGATTATTTTCCAATGATATCGCGTATTTTCAGGCTAACGATGAATTAATTTTGTGTGATTTTGTGGAGGTATAAAAAAAATGGTACTGAGTAAAAACCGCCGGAGTTTTAATTAAAGTCGAAACGATATCACTGAGTACTCAATAAATACAATCACCGAATTGATTTTTTTTATCGGTGCGACTGCATCGAAAAAAGTCATTTCAGCCGAAGTAAAATGATTAGATAATTATCAAATAATTTTCTTGATTGCAAAATTATTGAGTTTCGATTATTAACGAGGAAAAATTGAGCAGTGCAGTCGAGAGAGAGAGAGAAAACGATTGAAATTTTGATCCGCTCGATCGACTCCGGTTGGAGATAAGAGACAAAGTTGTGGGGGGGGGGGGGGGGGGGGGCGGCCCCC
>JAPYZN010004001.1:0-13423 GCA_030522865.1 Psyttalia lounsburyi | reverse complement strand
ATTCGGGGAATTAAATGGTCGCGTGTCATCGAGCTCCTCAGTGTTTATATTACCCTGTTCATTTGTATCGTCGCCGAGAGTATTTGGACGGTATTTAGTTTCCCTCATTCTCTGTTGTTTTGAAAAAATTGTGCCACCTCCTTTATCATTATATTATCCTAATCATCAGCGAGATTTTGTGACGTTATTTGCGGCTGAAAATTCTTATTAAGAACTCCCTCTGAACTAGAAGTATCAGGCAATTATAAAGTCGAAGGAGGTTACTCGAAATTCGGGGAATTAAATGGTCGCGTGTCATCGAGCTCCTCAGTGTTTATATTACCCTGTTCATTTGTATCGTCGTCGAGAGTATTTAGGCGGTATTTAGAATCCCCTCATTCTCTGTTGTTTTGAAAAAATTGTGCTACCTCCTTTATCATTATATTATCCTAATCATTAGAGAGAATTTGTAATGCTATTTGGGGTTGAAAATTCTTAATTCACGTGCCGCCTTCGACTTCCATGAAATCGATTAGCATTCGACTTCCATGAAATCGATTAGCATTCGAGTTTTCATTCGAGTGCGATTCGAGTGCTCATTCGAGACTCCCGATGCCTCTCTCTTATTATATAGGATTTACGGAAACTTTTGACTGGTAAATAACAATTTTCAGCGGTCGTCTGAAAGGGCTTTTGTTGGGAATCAGGAGAAATTATTTTCCAGCCCTGGAAAAATTAATTTATTTAATTTAAAATATCACATGTCCTGGGAGCAAACTCGGTGATCGTTCACATTTTAATTACTATTATTAAAATATTTAAAAAATATTTTTTATTCGGAAAATGTCGTATAAATAATCAGAAAAAATAATTATTTAACTCTGAGAAAATTAAATTTTCGTTTCTGAAGCAAATTTCCCTGATATTACCCATAAAAATTGAATACATTTAATTATTTATTTAATTTAAAATATCAAATGTCCTGGGACCAAATCTGGTGATCGTTCACATTTTAATTAACCCGATTAAACCATAAAAACAGTTTTTTTTATTCTAAAAATCCTGCTTCCGTTATGCGAAGTCAACCCTGAACCGCTGCTTTTCTGGTTTACCATAATCGCCAATGAAATAATTTTTACGTCGTCCAGTGGCTAATTAAGTTAATGTGCGTCAACTTTTCCGGTTTTACGCCAAAAACCTCTGGAATAACCGTAAAATTCCGGGTAAATAAAAAAGGCCAAATGAACGAATAAAACTAACAATTACCCGAAAATCACTGGCAAGACGAGTCGAAGAGGGTGAAAAAAAAATAGAGCCTAGGAGAGATGAGGAAAAAAATCCCGAGGTGAATAGAAAGGCCGGAAGAATTGCGGAGTATTTTTTTTATTCAAATAATAAAACAGTAAAATCGTTACAGAACGTATAAACACGTGATAGTAGAGAACAAACATAAAATGGAAACGATTCTCAGACGTAAGTAGTGAAACTCAGAATAAAATGTTAGCAATCTCCCTTTATTCCGTGCGGTTAATTTTTAAGGAGCAATTGCAATTGAGAGCAGAATAAATTCACTTGGAGAGCAACAAAAAAAAAAAGTCAACAATTCCCTTTTCATCTCGTGTCTGTAACACGTTTTAGGTGAATTGTATCTCGTGTAAAACGTAGCGACACAGTTTGTGGCCGAATGTGGGTCAAAGTCATGTCCTTACTGAGGCCAAGAAAGCACAGCAACAGCTCGACTGTATTCCCATGCTGTTCTCCGCCCCTGTTTCAATTTTTTATCCCCGTCCTTCGTCCCAAGTTTGGCACGTGATGAGCAGATTAATCTGGGGGCTTCGGATTACTTTCAAATTCCCAGGATTAAATTGGGGGGGGAGAAAATAGAATTCACGAGAGCCGGGGTTTAATTAACTTCCGCAAAAATCAGGAGTTCTTTCGGCGATTTTTGCATTTTTCATTTGATTTTTTGGCTTTCTAGAATTTATCTCTCTCAAAATAATTATTTAAAGACCCAGGGCGCCCACGGGTCCCTCTGAAAAATCATTTTTTGTTGTAAATATATCCCCAAGAATTATAAATTAATTTTCTGAATAAAAAAAAAGAAAAAATTGGGAACTTTATTTCTCAAAAAATTTCTTCAAAAATATTCCCCAATTTCCTCAATTTTTTTTAATGATTCTTCAAATAGACGCCTCTAATTACTTTTCTCTGCGCCGGATGCCATCGGGGATGAACTGGACCAGCTGACCACGGCAAATGAGCCCCAGGAAGTCCCCAAGTATTACAAGAAAACAGATAAACCTTCAGAAAAAAATCGTCAGTCCATCGACAATGAATCGATCAAAAAGAAATAATTAAATCGCTGAGCGCCACTCACTGACTCATTAATTTTTTTTCTCTCCAGTTTCTTTGTCAGGAAATCGCGGAGCATCTTAACACATAATTTGTCCACTCGGTCACGTCTTTCGTTGTCGTCCAGTGTTCCGGTTCTCACACACCTATGACCCTCACATGGCCAAGCAAAAATCCCCCGGTTCTCACATTAATTGTCCACAGCTTGACAAGATGAATTATTTAGATCGAGCCGGAATGTCAAGCCTCAATAGTATAAAAAATTCCAATGAATTTTCATGGAATTTCCACTGGAAATTCCGTCACTCGCGAATTTCCCCGCCGACTTCTGCTCCCCTGGGGGCTCTCAAGTCCCAAATCCTCCAGTACTCCCTTCAAAAAAAATCCAATAATAATAATAACAGTCTGATATATTCCTGGATATAAATCGAGAGATGGAACGATTGATTAAAAATGATTGGCGATTTTTTTTAAGAGATCGGATGACGGGAATTGGAGGGCCGTTGGCGAGGAAGTTTTTCCGATTTTTTTTAGGAGACGAGAAAAAATTCTTAATAGATCTCCTGGTGAATCGTTTCGTGCTGGCTTCCCATGCGGCCTTTCCAAATACAACCACAATTTAGTGTTGATGTCACGATAGCCCCCGCAGATACAATTTGCAGTAGAAGGTGGAGGCTAAAAACCAACACCCAACCACCTGATGATGGTCCACTCCAGCGAGAGGTGAAAGCCAGCTCTCTTCGTGTTTTTCTCGCACGTTCCTGTATTTCTTCTCCTCCTCATTGCCCCAAGATCGTGCCCACCCGGTGCAATCATCAAGGTTAAAAATAAAATTGAAAGAGAGAGAGAGGAGTAAAAAAAAAATAAACTACAAAAATCGAGCGATGAAATTAAGGACAAAGAAATTATGACTCTCGCATGTTGATTTAATATTGAATAAATCATTAACATTTTCTCATTATTTCAAATATTACAGTATTGACAATATATACAGTCACTAGGCTAAACACGTGACTATGCTAGAAGCTTATTCAATCGATTGACCAATAGCATGGACACTTGCAGCGATTCAACGAATATTGAGTATCATTTTGGTCCCTCTCGTTATTAATCATTACTTCCTTCTACTTAAAATCATTAATCAAAAAAAAAAAAAACATTGTATGCATTTCAGCTTTATTAATTATCAGAGGTACACCTGTCAGTGGGGCCCATTGACCATTTTTTTTTAATCCTCCATGTGGGATTGAGTAATGATCCCGGGGGTCATTAACCAAATGTACCCGAAAGATTTTCTTCCTTAAGGCTAAACACGAGTCGACACTCTCGTTACTCTTCATTTTGGAGGCTCTTCTCGTGGCTCTACTTTACGTATAAATCGGTAACCTTGAAAAAATCACAATCGTAGTATAAACTAATTCAGCAATACGAGTCGGTTGAATTCATTGCGACTATTTATTTCTCTGCCCCCCCGTCCGAAGTCGGGAAACGATTTCGGCCGGTCAGTTTTACGGGGAATTACTCGGAATCTAGAGGAGATAGCGGAATTTTTGTGAGAACTTTTTTTCTAGAGCGAGATGAGAGCTACGAAAATCGTTCAGGTGAAATTTTTCAACCGCCCTCGGATTACGAGATACACACGGAAAACTGAGCCGTCAAAAATGGCTCGATAAACCAAAAAAATTAATTCTGCGTTTTAATTGTCCAAAATTTAAAAATCAAAAATCATTACCTTTTTTTTTTCTTGGGAAATCGTTTACCCGCTTCGCTATTGCATACGTCGGGCCCTCATAAAATAATTAATCTAACAAAATTATATTTTCATAAAAAAAATTATACATTTTTGCCCTCCACACGCGGAAAAAAAAAACTTTTTTCCCCTGACGTCAGCGAAAAAATCGCTAGATAAACGATTTTTCGTGTATTTTTTTTTTCTCTGTGCGGAGTTATCGTTTGGTCTCATCGAGGGAATTGTCACATTGTTTTACCATTTTTTTTTTTAATTAAAAAATTATTAAGATTTATTGTCTTAACCACCGGCCACTGGAAGAAAGTGAAACGCCTTGCGGCTCGATTTCGAAAGTTGAGACACTCCCGATCGAATCGATATGAGTTGCATCGAAGACGATCGAGTCATTTGAACACAAGTTCAATTGTATTTATATTCCCTTATTCAATTTTACTCGATATTCTCATTCGGTGGGCTCTCCCTTTAATCTCCATTGCACAAAACTCGCGATGTCCTTCCACGATGCGTAATAAAAAACATAAAAAAAAAATTATGATAAATATTGTGGCGATTATACTTTCGTTCATGTCTTTCACGGTTTTTTTTTTCATGGCTCTAGCACGCCAGGCCGGAGAATTATCTCCAGATTTATTGTCGGTAATATTTCGCGAGACATTTTTCTTACTGCAAGAAGACTCATGAGCTCGTAATAATGGCGGTGTACTTGGGACCCATGGAGAGTCATCCAAATCAGGGGAATTCAGTGAAGCAGTGGAGCTGATTGTTTTTAATATTCAATGAGTAATTTTTATTTGTATTTTTTAGGTTTTAGTGAGTATTTTAAAGTGCACCGTCTCAAGAAAATTAAAATGAGAGCTGAGAGTCTCGAGTTGAAACCCAAATGTCCCAAATTGAGACTTTAAATTGGCCTTTGGGACTTGAATGTCCCAATTTCGGACTTGAATGTCCCAATTTGGGACTTGCGACTCTTAACGGGGAGTGGACAGTCCCAATTTGAGTCCTGGAGTGCCAATTTAGGACTTGAAATTCATATTAGGGACTAAATGTCCCAATTTGAGGCCTGAAAGTCCCCCTTATGGACTTGAAATTCATATTTGGGACATGTGTGTCTCAATTTGGGACTTGAAATTCCTATTAGGGACTGAAAAGTCCCAATTTGAAGCCTGAAAGTCCCCCTTATGGACTTGAAATTCATATTTGGGACAGGTGTGTCTCAATTTGGGACTTGAAAGTCCAATTGGGGACTGAAGTCTCAATTTGAGGCATTGAAATCCCCGTTTGGGACTTTAAATTCACCATTTGAGATTCAAAAGTCCCAATTCAAGTCTTGCAAGTCCCAAAGACTAAAACCCTTAGCTTGACGCGTGAAATTTTAAACCTCAAACGGAAAGATCTCAATTTGGGACTTTAAAGTCTCAACTTACCATGCCCATATGTCATAATTTAAGCTCCTATCTCAGACTCTAAGCGACAAATCAAAATTTTCATCATAACCTTTTTTGTGGATCTCATCAAAGCCCACAAAAAAGATATTTTCAAAAATTTCGCTATCTCCCTCAGATTCCGAGATATTCCTTCCAAAATCATCCAGCTACTGAATTTTTGACTGAATGACTCTCGGGCTCAATCGAACGTCCAAGTTCGGTGAGAAATAATTGTAATAAAATTGTGAGCTTACGGTTTTCTCGACGTTTGCAATGACTATTTTACGGTATATACAGTAACATTAATGGAAAATGAAAAACAATAATACACTCGGAGAATCTCCAATTAATTACCTAAATTGAGCCTCGATACGAAGTCTACTCTCGCTAAAATAACATAAAAATCTATTAATCTACATTCATATATTAACAAATTTCTTTTTTACATTAACACTCGAGACATAAAACTCTCCATATATATTATTTATATCAATCCTTGCGATTCTCGTTATTTACAATAAACAAATAAGTAGGAATGTTGGAAATTTGCTTAGGTACGTGCGACTTAAATTATTTAAAAAAAAATACAAAAAACGTTTTATATTTTTTTTTCTCTCTCGTGTCATCTAACGCTCTCAAATGTTGCACGCGGTGTATTAAAGAGTTGCGGTGAAATCAAGTGAAACGGGAGCGAAAAAAAATCTTTATTCCCGGAGGAAAAAATTATAGAGTTACGAGCTTGTCGAGACGTGATGGAATTTCATGAATAGTTCAGCTGTAATTTCGATTCGAGAGGATTAAAAGTGAAACTGATATGTACATCGGACCCTTCGCAATTTTTTTCTCACGTATTACCGAATTATTAACAATTTTGCGTAAAAAAAAGTGGAATTTTATGGAAAAAAAAGGAAAATTTCGACGAATTGGCGGATTTTCGTTAAAAAAAAAATGAAAAAAAATTGTTAATTGCCCTTCAATGACTTCCGATTGCTCGAGGCGTCGGAGGATTAACCCAGCAATTGTCTGTAAAATGAAATAATTGAAAATTCTCAAGTTGGCGAGAGTAAAAAAAAATCAGAAAATGAGAATTTTTTCTCCGACCAAAAACTGACTTTACAATCTTCCTCCAGTTTAATGATGCCCGCATGAGGCCCATTTGATCGCTCGTGAGAGTATAGTTGATGAATTAACCCCCAGTCCCACCAAAGTATCAATCAACATGTGTCGTATAACCCGCGTCTCGCGTTTATTGCGTTTCACTTTCCCGAGATGAGCCTGGGAGATGCTGGGGCGTGGCAACAACTGTAACGCAAGAGCAGACCGAGGCCGGCACTTTCAAACGCGTCATGTGCGTCAGTGAGAAAGAGAATTGGCCGAGGGAAAATATTTTTTTCGAGAGAGTGAGTGCAAAAAAAATTCACTCGATCAAAAAAATGGAAAACAAAAAGAGACAAATGAAAATTGAAAAGCCCTCGCTGCCTCCCCCCCCCCCCCGGTCATTTCGCGAATAATTTTGCATAAATAAAATACGACGGCTGGAGTGATGCCTCGACTGCCCCATCACTTAGAAAGTTTAAGTTCTTAACCGAAGAGAAGGGTTGCAGCGGAAAAAGAAGTCGGATACACACGCGCTCCGATTAAATCGTCGTAGAGAGTTTGTAGTTGGCAGTTGAGGCCGGTATCACTTCACTTCTACTCGAGTTATAGGCATAAGTTGCCACTGGGGGCTCGATGGGGGAGAGGAAGTGGGCTCGATTGCCACTTTCGTGTGCATAAGTAGGCGCGGATGCTGCGTCCGTCCGTTTTCCGATGAAAAAATAACGGGGGAAAATGGGAGGTAAAAACATTGGGAGGGGAACGGAGAGAGAAAAATGGGTAGAATTCCGTTACAATTTTCATATCTCTCGTTTTTCACTCACTGCGGACTGGAAATACCGCGGTAATATCTTCCAGGCACGTTTCATCCTCCTTCCCACGATCGCGCCGTTTCCTCTCTTTACTTTTACGTCTACTGTGCCATGTTTGTATGCACACGCTTTCCGGAATTGCAACTGGGATTTTTCTTCTTTTTTTTTTTCGGTTGTTGGATTGTAATTTAGGATTTTTTTGACTGAGGCACGCGAGGACGCATCAGCTGGGCCGCGTACGGGGTTCGGGATTTTTTGACGAGGTTCTGACGGGATTGGGGGATTTTTTTCCAAAAACTCAATTTTTTAGGAGAAAATCGAATTTTTTGGACGGGATTTTTGAGTTGAATTGAAGGATTTTCGTTTTTCTGACGGTAAATAAATTAAAACATTGAAAAATTTGAAAAGTGGAGAATTTTTGAGATTACGCAATTTTTTTTTGCTTCGCAATTGAACTAATGACGTTCTCCTGATAATATTATTATTAATTTCGCTAAAATTTTCAATGTTTCAAATGGAAATTCAACTCAAGATCAAATGATTCACGAAATTTCGTATTGAACTTGCGAGATCAGGAAAATTTGAGTGTCCACGTCAGTTTATCAACGAAATTTGCATGGGATGGCCTCAATTTTCCAACTCATTTGTCAAATCAAACCTCACGAGTGATTAATAAAAATTACAATTTTCCTTCTTCAAAAATTCAGGTAAAATTTGATAAAAAACTCAATTTGACCTTGAATTTCCTCTCGGCTGGGCTGCCGGCGCGTCCTCCCGCCTTTTTGACGTGAGACTAGCCGTCGTAATCCGAGTAACGAAAATCCCTCTAATTTCCCCATAAAAAATCCCTAAAAAATCGATACCTCAGCTGAATAAAAAAACTGATAGTCTCAAAAATTATAAATTGCCCTAGATCTTCAATAAAATCCAACGTCCCCTAAAACAAACTCATTACCGCTCTTCCAATAATAATTCCCGCGCAATTTATTACCGAGTAAGGATTGTCGGAGCGCCCCTAAATCCTTAACAACAAAAAAAAAATCCAAATCTCTCTCTAAATAAAATTTTCCCCATAAAATCCCAAATAACCCGAAATGTGTCGCCAATTTACTTGGAGTACTCCGCATTTAATTGAATCCTTGCCATTCGCAAATAGTCGGTTCATTGAGTGAGGTGTCGACGGTGCACGCCCATTCGATTTCTAATCCTTTTCACCAACTAGGGTTTATCGACTCGATCGACAAACCTATCCGAGTGTATTAGCAGTGAAGCTATCCCCCTTATCTCCTTCTAAATTCACTTTCTAGGTCGTAAAATTCATCGTCAACCCGTCCACTTCCTACCGGAACGAATGGACCAATTTTACCACCAATCCAACTTTTTTATTTTCCATTCGTACTTCACCATCTGTTGCAACGTTTTCCACGAGTATTTTTACCGCATTTTCCACGAATACCTTTCTCGTTTTTCTGACGAAATTGCGATGAAAGAGAGAGAGCGAGAGAATGAAAAAAAAAAAAGAAGTTGTTACGAGATTATTCCGATGCTCGTGCTGAACTAAATGCTTTTCGACTATTCGAAAGAAAGATTATTTTTTTTTTAATTTACCGTGTATAGCATTCTCACTTTCACCGCCGGTAATTTCCTGCGCTTCAATATTTCATTTTTATCCCCCAAACATCCTGCGGAGCCGAGGAGTCAACATTCCAACCGCACCAAGAAGACGCCACCACCCGCCAAACAATCAAAAGAAAAAAAAAAAAAATAAGAAACAAAAATCGGTAACTCATACTGAAAATCTACGACGAAAGCCCTCAGGTATTGTTGCCAGGGGATGGTGGAGTGTTGCTCTCCCGCTGATCCTCATGAACACTCTCCGCCCGGCTGGCACTGCTGCTCGACCTGCTGCTGAGATTGTCCCGATCGCTGAAGTACGAGGAGTCGCCCCTCTTCTCCTCCATCTGCAGCTGTTGCTTGTCATTCCTGAAGTCGTCGGCAGAGGGCGCGAGTAGTCCAGGAAAATAGGGGATTCCCTGCCGCTGGGACGTGATTTTACCCATGAAGCTCCTGATCTCCTCGAAGTACGACTCATCAGCCCTGGGCAATTGTCCATGATATCGGGACCTGACCTCATCGAGTATCGTCGGCCCATCCGAGTCGTGTTTCTTCAGATGTCTATCGAGATTCGTCTGCTGTCCAAAGCACCTCTCGCAGAGGGGACACTTGAAGGGCTTCTCCTTATTGTGAATATTCCGGACGTGTCTCTGAAGATTGCTCGAGATGCTGAATGATCTCTCGCAGTATTTACACTTGTAGGGCTGCTCGCCGGTGTGGGTGCGCAGGTGGCGGGTGAGATTGGCAGATCTGGGGAATACTTTGCCGCAGAATTTGCAGGAGTAGCGGTCCTTGGGCTTGAGACCACTGGACACCGTTACCGAGTAGGCGGGTAGGCTTGCTGAGGGTTGAGGCGCTGGGGCCGGTGGTACTGGGGACTGCTGGCTTGGAGCTGGACTTGGGGCTCGTTGCGACGATGTTGATGATGTTGATGTTGTGGAGAAGCGGGTGGAGGGGAGTGGTACCATCGTTGGCAGCGCTCGTACCTGGATTTTTGGTAGTTCGTTGATGGGCGGGTGGTGGTGGGATCTGTACATGGCTTCCAGGACCAGCGGGTGGACTGCGTGATGCTGGGGAAAGAGGACTGTGTGGTAGGGCAAGCCCAGGCCATTCTGATTGAGGACCTCTATGTCATTCTGATTCTCGTCCCGCAGGTGCTCCTTCTTGTGCTCGACGCGCAAGTCCAGGGGCTCGCAGTCGTTGGTCTCGTTGTCCTGGTGGGACTGGGGTGGTCTTGCTGCTGGACTCATGTGCGGCTGTTGGCTCAGGAGGGGGCTACTTCGGGAGTTACTGTGGCTCAGGTCGTACGGCAACTCCTCGGCGTCTGTCACCCGGACACTCAGGGGATAGATGCTCGCCTGCTTTGGGCTTATGTGGCCGGGCATCTTTCGAGGGCTCGAGTCCTTCTCCCGCATCGCTGCTGGTGGGTACTTTGAGTCGTGGTCGAACGGGGAGAGAGTGCTGAGGTAGCTACTCATCACAGTGACTCGGACGCCTCAGGTGGGGTTAGACTTCAGGAGGACCTGAAATTCAGTTTTTTTGGTTCGTTTAGTTGAGGAATTTATACGGGGCCAAGTGATTGCATTGATACATGTCAATTTTAAATAATTGCATTTTAGCGGGAATATTGTCATCAGCCAAAAGTGAAAATTAAAATTAAAAATGAATTCATTGGATTAATAATTAATTATTGTTCATTTGTTTATTTAAGTCACTCGTGCCCTTAATTGAATTTGGCGCCAAATGCCAGTGGTTTTTACGTTTGACTAGTCTCACTCGATCGGGACGTGAGAGTAGACGAAAGAGGCTACAGACTGGGGGCGTTTTTTTAGAAGTAAATTAAGTTTCAGAGAAAAAAAAGATGAGAGCAATTCGAACGATGAAAATTTTGTTCATTTTATCAACATCTGATGAAGCGAGGGAATTATAATTTAGATCGGCCAAATTATTTTGAAATATATTTGAAAATGCCAGGTGGAGGCGCCGCCATCTTCGGAGCTCCTCAGTCCACCTCGTATTTTTAAAAACCTCTAAAAATTATTTATTTTCGTCATATGATTTTGAATTTTTTGCACTGAATCCGCAAAAAGTGAACGAATTATTCAAGTCATCTCTGGAATTTTTATTCTCTAAATTATTAATTTGTATAAATAATTAAAATATCATTTATTTCACGTGACTATAGGTGACTCGAATAAACCGTTTTTCTGCGCCTCAATCTCGGGAATTAATTTCCCATGAAAATCATTTTGTCATTGAATTTCTCCGCATTAAAAAAAAATTAACTAGACCGGATGTGGTGTCAAGACGTCATTATCAATTCAAAAGATTTTGTTACCCAATTCTACTTTTAAAAAACGATTAAGGATGGATAAATGACAGTTTAGAGAGCACTTTTGACAGATTTAAATGTGGATAAAGAATGAAAGTGTTTCGGGGCCTCTCCCATTCTAACATTTAGATACATGAAACGCTTGATCCGATATGATGAATTGTCCATCATTTGTCACGGGTGAAACGGGAAAAAGAGGAGTTAATGTGGGGTTGACGGAGGTGAGGCAACTCGGGAGCGTTTAGTGCATCGGGGTTGATGATTCGAGGTGAAGAGTTTGGTGTGAAAGTATCTACTGGTATACCTCAACTAGGAATTCCTCGGAGATTGGTATTTTACGATAAATCATCGACGAAGCGGTGAATGGAGTCTTGGATTTTATTTTTTCGTCGGAGAAATCCATCAGGTAGACTGATGTAAGGTGTTGAAAATCAAATTAGAGTGGGATTAGAGGGGGGGAATTTCCGTTGCGAGGATATCAATTTTTCTCGTGATCTAATGGAGGTTTGCAGTGTCGATAAAATTGTGGGAAAAAATTTGAGGATTTTTCGAAAGTGATTTTGAAGCTTTTCGGATTTTTTTTGTGCAAAAAAAAATTGAAAACATTTCAAAAAACAATTTAAAAATTCGAATTAATTATTATCAATTTTTCTGGTAGTTTTATCATTATATTATTATTAATACACTTTTTAAAAATTGATTTTTAGTGCAAATTATCTAGGGAATATTACTTTTTTCGTAACAATATACCCGGACTGGATTTTTAAAAGCGTTTTTATTCTCGTCGATTTTTAATTTAAATTTATATCCAATAATTATCTCAATCATCTCATTCAATAATCATTTATCTAACTTCTTCGCTCCGAACTTCATTAATTACCGATAAAATTGAGGCCGTCAAAACAACGAATTCTCCGGGAAAATAACTGAAAAAAAAGTCGATAAAAAATTTTATTTCATGTGCAACGAGTGCTTGGGGTAAATGCAAAATTTTCCCCCAATGCCAAATCCCCCGATTGATAATAATAAACTGAGGCCGGGTCTCGGGAGTCAGGCCCTCATCAAAAGCGTCCGACTCCCATTAAACTCTTGAATATTAAAAAGCCCAAACCCCCAAAAATCGATTGACGTAACTCTCCCGAAACGTCAATCCAGATTACTCCGATTTTTTTTTTTTTAAAGTTATTTTTGGTAACGAATTCCGAGCGATTTTACAAGCGTCAGATGACGAGACTCGATAATAGTCGTCCTATATATTAAACCATTTCTTCATTTTTTTTTTATGAGCCGAAAAATGAACGGGATCGAATAAATTTCCGGTTATTGCGGTCTCTGTAGATCATATGTAATGCGGAGGAGCGTTTAATCTCCCTCGATTCGAATCTCTAGTTGGTAGCCGCGGGGAGGGGGCATCGATGTCTCTTGTGCCCGCGTAAATGGTGGGCCGATAGTTTACAGCGCTCGCCCGGCCTTCTCCGGCATTGATGTCTCTATATAACGACCCGGGAGAGCCACGAGTTCGGTTTGTTTCGACGAGTGAGCCACCCACAGCGAGGGAGAAAATTTTATTTATTTATTTTTCTTAATTTTTCTATTGAATTCTGAATAATTGGGGGACCCATCGGCCCCGGCGGTCTTCAGCTGAGGTCGCAGGCGAATTTTTGATACTGAAATGATGGGAAAGAACTGGAGAACGTTTGGTTGGGTTTTTGGAAATTGCGAATTAAAAAATAGAATTTTTGAGGCAGTTTATACTGCAGAGGATTTTTTTTATTTAAGGCTCGGTTGACTCGTTTGAGACGTCGAAAGGAAAGTTATAAAAGGATTGGTCCAACGGATTTTTCAAATTAAATTGAAGCGAATGAGAAGGGGCTCGAGCCATCCTGAATAAAAGAAATTAATTCCTCGACTGGGGACGGAATAAAAAAACCTCAAATCAAAATTTTATAAATTAAAGTCCTCTTGGAGAATTTTAATAGAAATGTTCTCAGGCATTTTGATTCCTTCCTGAACTCCTCCGGATTAAATATTTGAAAAAGCGACGTAAATTGTTGCCAAGGAGAAC
>JAPYZN010004000.1:0-12491 GCA_030522865.1 Psyttalia lounsburyi | reverse complement strand
CAGCTCGTGTGATTGGCAGCCCTCGGCTCCGCCTCGGGCAGCCAACTTCACACTCGTGAAAATTCCGTCTCACTCGTAACGAAATATACTATTTCGGCTGAGTGACAAACAATATTCAGTCCCTGGTCAGGATTTTATGGCCATGCAGCGGCCATAAAGCATTGCTTCTTGAACTGAGTGACAAAAACGAATATTTCTAACCTGGAGTCAATTATACTCAAATTCCTTAGATCCAAATCAGTCGTCCTCACAAAAAAACTGGAAACTTAAATTTTACCGATTCCAAAGCTTCCATTCGGAGGGAAAATCAGCGCTTGGTGTTTTTGAATGACGATAAGGCTTTTACTCCATTGAAAATAGTTAATTGAAGAATTAAAATACACTAATAAATTCAGTCAAGAGTTAAGATACATCAAAATTGCGGCACGAGGTAGGCGCAAGGTTGAACAAATTTTGGCAAATCATTCAAACTAGGAATACCCTCGCCTCCATCTTCACACTCTGCCTAGATGATATAAAAACGGATATTTCTAACCCGGAGTTAATCAATTTGGACAAATAGATATTTTTTAATCGTGGCAAAATTAAATCGGTCACATACATACATACGGACATGGCCTAAAAAAATCATATTCAGATTCCTTAGACCCAAATCGTCCTAATCGTCCTAACAAAAAAACTGGAAACTTAGATTTTACCGATTCCAAAGCTTCCATTCGGAGGGAAAATAAGCGCTCGGCGTTTTGGAATGATGATAAGGCTGTTACTCCATTGAAAATCCCTCATCGAAGAGTTAAGATGCACTAATAGCGTTAGACTGCAGACGGGTCGTGTCCTCGGCCTTGAAACTATTTTCAGAAACGGTCCCAATGCAATAACTGAGGCCTAGACTGTATATGGAGGGTCAGATCCAGGCTTGGCTACATATGTATTCCATGGATGGCATTTATTTGCGGATGTGTCAACTGCATTGTAAATCATTTGCTGCTGTTTAAGAGTCTGGGGGAGTACCGAAAATTTTTTATTTCATCATCGAATAATAGTCTTTTTTCGGACGAGCGGAACACTCCCAGATCGTGACAATGAATAATGTAAATTAATATTTAACATCACATTTTATATTTTGAAATGAGGAAAAATAGCTTTTACTGAGGAAACTTTTTCTCTCTCCAACGATAAAAATCATTTGTTTGTGTTTATTGTTAGCAGTGAAAATTAACGATTTATTCTGCAAAAATACGAATACTTCGGGGAAAAGTTGTAATGAAAATAACAATAATTTTCAGAGATTTTGCTGGTGTTAGCCAATTTGAAAATTCGGGTTTCTCACAGTGCTCGGAAATTTTATTATTTTTTATATTAAAAGGCCATTTTCATTTTTTTTTGGTCTTTTGTCTTATAAACGAATACTATTCATTATTGATTTGAGACCTTCAAATATCCATTTCATATCTAATAATGATGTTAATGAATTTAGAATCGATTTATTAAACTACCATTCATGTTGAATTCATGGAAAAGAAATAGCGCAACGTTTTAAAATACCATTTTATTTTTTTCCATTACTCAGGAATTAAAGGTATTTTTAGAAATTTGTTTTTTTCGACCCAATGGGGGAAGTCGACGATAAAATAGAGGGAAAGTTGACCAGAGGAAAAAGGAAGGAATATTACGTGAGGATTTCCTCCAAATTTTTTGTTGACATTGAAACAAAAATTTGGACAATCCACGATTCCATGAAATTTCGTGACTATTTTAATATAATTTTTGCAGTTGACAATTTGAGGACATTAAATGTCTATCAACGAATTTTATGCTTTTCAAATTCATTATTTCACCTGCTTTATTAAACCTCAGTCTCAATTTTTAGAAAAGAAATGGTTTATCGTTTCAACAATTTATTTTTCATTTCACTTTCTTCGAATTGTTAACGTCACTTTTTGGGTCAGGAAACTTATATTTCTATTAAGAACAATCAACCGTGATCGGCTGACATTAACACAGGTCCACCATTCAAGGCTCTCCTTTCTCGCTGCGAATTTTTTGAGGTAATTAGGTATCAGATTTATTGAATCAAGTAAAAAAAACTCATCGAAAAATTTGACGAATTTTTCGGGAAATTCTAGTAAACTTTTATTGTTTTCATTGTTTAATAGAATTGTTATTGTTGTCGTTTTCATTGTTGTCCAATTCCATTAGTGAATCCAATACTAAAATTTCAGTAAATAAATAAAGAAATCGTTGACCTTTTTTCTATACAATATCTATCAAGAGAATTCTCTAGATTTTTCTATTGATTTCTTCTCACACGTGAGAAGTTGTTTCAGATAAAATTCGGTTGAGGAAGGAGAAGAATTCTTGAACCAGTTCTTCGAAAGAACAGAAAAGTTGTGAAAAACTTTTTCAATAGAAATTTCAATGAAAACTCATAAAAAATGGCAAAGAAAGGTCCGGATTCTAAGAACATTTGGCTGCAATCTCCAAAAATTCGTCTGATTTCAAGAACTGGCAATTAACGAATTGCCTCTCGGAAAAAAATCCCAGTCGCCAATTTCTCCGAAAAAAACAAAAATTATGAATTACCAAAACGTTTGTCTGCAAACGTATCAGTTAGTTCTACGATTTCCCAGCAAACGTCCCAACTAACTATACCTATCCCACAGTTATGACGCTTCCACGGTATTATAGCACACCGCGGCTTTAATGCGTACAGTTTGAGTCGGCATTTGGAGAATCCAGCGAGCGGCCGGCTCGACCAATGGGCGCAGCGCTCACGTTTTATGCCCATATATGGCAAGAGCCGGTGAGACAAGCCGGTCGTGGTGGGGAGGTTCCCGAGCCCCGGACGAGTCCATTCCCGAGATATTGAATATAGAGGGGGGTAAGGAGAGCTTAAAAAATCATTTTTCTCGCAATTACTGGGTCTCGCCAAAAAGTACTCGACAATTGAAAAATTTCCGATAAAAATTTCCCCCTTTTTCCCTATTTTTCGAGTCCAAAATTCCTCCAATTTTCTCACTATTTCTTGATTTATTATCAAATGGGCTTTTAATTCTGCCTGTCACCCCCGTCGGGACGCGTCCACATCGACGCCGGCGATTTCCCTCGGCAGTGTTGCCTGCAACTTGCGTCCGTCTCTTCGAGTCTCGAGTCTCGTCCTGTCGAAGCCACTGTCCCGGTCTCAGTTGTACCTCAGGAACTCGCACTCGTGCAAGCCAAATAATTCCTTCATATTTTATCTTCTAAATAGGTGAGTCTGAATAAGCGATTAATTAATCGATCAGTGAATTATTGTGATCGTGGGGGTGATCATTGGAATTTCAATTTGAGGGATATTCAACGAGAATTGACTCGGTCTCGAGCCGGTTATCCGCCATTGAGGTACAGGGCGTTGCTCTCCTCGTGGCCGATATCACGGAATTTGGAATTATTGAGGGATAGTTGATGTCTTGAGAGGATTTGAGAGGCGTTTTTGGCGTCGGGAGAATAACGGAATGTCGACAGGTTGTTGCCGGCGACAAGTGGCCGCTTCGTCGAGGGCTTTTTTTTCGTGACGTTTACCGCATTCTATTATTAGAATCGGGGACTTCCTCTCGGGATGGGAGCCACTGGCCGAATGAAATCCCCGGAATTTCTTATCGACTTCCTTTTCCTTGCGGAGTCATCAAATTTTTGCACATGATTCTGTTCATCCTGTTGAGTAAAATCGTTGAGGGAGGAGTCATTTTTATACTTCTGATTGATTCATGTTAATGTAGGAGAGAAGTTGATATTTTTTGAGGAATAGCTCGAGATCGGAGGGGATAGACAAATTTTTGCGTGAACCCTTTTCGGAGCTCTGAAAATGTTCTATAAAAAATATGAGACAAAATTTGCTGTCTGTCCCGGATTCCGAGATATTTGTGGAAAATTGAGCCATAGTTGTAACATTAAAACTATTGGAGTCGACTTAACTTTGGGATATCTCAGACATTTAGGAAGTTAGATCAGTTTGTGTGAAATCTTTTTTGTAGCTCTCGATTCACTCTACAAAAAACTTTCTGATAAAATTTTTCCTAAATGACTTGGATTTCGAGATTTTAACTGAAAACTCATCAATAGTTAACAGCCACTTAAAACGTTGGAATTGTCCTGCCTAGTTCCAGCGGCATAGCTGCGAATCTAAGGGAGCTAACGTAATTTTCGTAATTACATTTTTTGTCATTCTAAATTTCCTCTACAAAAAAGGTTATTATAAAAATTTGTCTATCCGCCCCCCATTCCGAGATATTCATTGAAATTCACGTCTAGTTAGTTGTTTTCGAAGAAAGAATTGTACAGTATTGTTCACTGGATGAATGAAAGTACCTGTGGGGGTGGATTTCAAATAAATACGGTGGGGCTACTCGTATTATCCTACTCACCGGTCGATCAGGGGCACTTGGGCAAGGGGGGCGGGGCCCCCGGGAAGGGGGGCACGAAGGAGAGAATCGTCTAGTATCGTGCTATCAGGGAAAATTGATAGTAAGGAAGTCGCGGAGAAATGGGGGATTTTCCCCTCTTTTGCGAGTCGACTGCCTTATATGGTAAAGAAAGCCGGGATTGGACGAGGGTGGCCTGCCCCTATTGGCTGGGGGCAACCTGGTGGGGGGTCTCCTAACTCATCCTTTCGTATAATACACTGGTCACCGATTGCAACGAGTACATTTTGGATTTTTGTGGTGTACAGTCAACACTACTTCTGAGACTGAGTTTATTCAATTCGGAGTGACATTCGAATTAAAATTTTGTATTAACTTTTTTACGTACTTTTAATAATGTAAGTTGGACTTTTTTTTTATTCATTTTCATGTGAAGTTTTTGTTTTGTGAACCGAAAAAGAGTTTGGTCTGAATTTGTGGAGGATTTTTGTTTTTCGGAGTTGAAGTTTTTGTTCTGTGATCTTTGGGAATTTGGGGACTTCGGGGGAGGTTTGCGATTTTTTTTGGTTTTTTGGAGGTTTTGAAAGTTCGGGGACTAGGATGTGGCGTGCGCGATGCCGGGGTTGGGCGGGGCTGGGTGCGGTTCACTCAGCGTTATCTTCGGTATTCAATTGTGATCGTGTGACACTGGATGTCTAATTGTTAATTCTCGATTGTCATTTGTCATCGCGTATTTAAAATGACTTTTCGAGGTTTTTTTGAGGAGTAGGTCGTGCGATGTCGGGATTCTTGTGAGAATGCCTCGGGCAAAGCTCAGCGGCCATCTTGAATGATGCGGGCGTCACGTGGCAGTCTTCAAATGGGATTTTTATGATTAGAAGAAATTTTCGGCGATTAGGAGCTTGCGGTCCAAGGGGAGAGCGAGCAATGTGTCGGATAT
The DNA here is from genome assembly GCA_030522865.1 of Psyttalia lounsburyi. NCBI lineage: Eukaryota > Metazoa > Arthropoda > Insecta > Hymenoptera > Braconidae > Psyttalia > Psyttalia lounsburyi. The sequence continues at coordinate 7,151 of JAPYZN010004000.1, read as the reverse complement.
TGGATGAGCTGGGCAAGGGTCTTGCGGAGGAGTGACGCCCGATTTTTTTTATTGGGATGGCCGTAGGGAGAATTCACGCCTGGCGTCCGTGAAGCGTTGCCTCGCGGCCGGCTCCGGAAAAAAATTAGGAGCAAATACTTGAAATAATTGGCTGGAGGTGAATTAGTGATTTGGAGCCTTCCATGACAATCAGAATTTTGTTCAACTTCTATTGAGAATTCTCTGATTTTTCTGGTCTGAGGAGATTCGAAATCTTTATGAGTAACTTACTCGAAGATATTTTATATATAGAAAAATGGCTGAAATTTTTAATTTGATAATCTGCTTCACTTCTTCCGACAGAGAATGAAAAAAAAAAATGGAGTAACATGCTTGGAAAGTTTTTACCGAAGGATTTTTATAGGAATATTTCTTTATATATTCGTGAATATGAGTACATTTTTTTGCAACGTTTCATGACTCATTTAATTTCTGCTGACATCAGATTGTTTTGTTATGAAAACCGCACGCTTAATTGATAAACTTGTTTGTGAGTTAAGCAGATTTTTTCTGTAACATATTTACCATAAAATATTTTTATGGAAATAAAGGAATTTTCCTGTTTATTAAAAACTTGAGAAAAACAATTGAAGAATTTGGGCCAACGTCCACAAAATATTTCCAATGTACTCCGATTTTGTCAACAGCAAATTTTTATTGAAAATTTCTTCAATTTGATCAAATCAGCCGGATCCCGCGATTCTTTTATACTGCCACTTCAATAAATACAATTAAAATATTACACAAAACAAAACCTATCAATTAATTTAAAAAATTCTTTTATCAATGTTCAAGTTCTAAGTACACTATTGCCCAAAAATCAATGTCAAAATTCCATGTTTTTTTCCCCCTTTTTTAGACCCTTTCGGAATTACGATTTGTTCCCGTACCACCCCTCACCCCCCCTATGCCGCAACTCCATCCCTCATTCGTAGAGGGATGAGGAGAAAACCTCATTTTAGGGAAAAATCTCCCCAGGTACGGTCGCCTATGTGAAGAGATTATGGCTCGGCAGTAAAACTGAGATTAGAGCGCGACAAATATTGACCACCATCGTCGGGGTTTGAACCCGGATAACACGAACACTAAGCCCATGGCCACAGGCGCTGTGGTTGTCAAAATTCCATAATTAGCCTCTTCTTGCAACTATAACATTTTCGTGAGGGCTAGAATTCTTCTTATTTTAATAATCTTACCCAACTCACAATAGCCCCCTCCATTCGCAGCCTTGGCTTTTGTAAAGGCAAAGTTAAACTAATTTTGACACAAATTGATTTGTCTTTAAATATTTCCCAATTTTTTTGTTTCGCCAAAAGCCCAATAAATAATCCAAACAATGTTCAATTGTTTCAGATAAAAACCAGACAAAATGTGTGACGAAGAAGTAGCCGCCCTCGTAGTAGACAATGGATCCGGTATGTGCAAAGCTGGTTTTGCCGGTGATGACGCCCCCCGTGCTGTGTTTCCATCGATCGTGGGTCGACCACGTCACCAAGGAGTGATGGTTGGTATGGGCCAGAAGGACTCGTACGTAGGTGACGAGGCCCAATCCAAACGTGGTATTCTTACCCTCAAGTATCCAATTGAGCACGGAATAGTCACCAACTGGGACGATATGGAGAAAATCTGGCATCACACCTTCTACAACGAGCTCCGAGTTGCCCCTGAGGAGCATCCAGTACTCCTCACCGAGGCCCCCCTCAATCCAAAGGCCAACCGTGAAAAAATGACGCAGATCATGTTTGAGACATTCAACACACCAGCTATGTACGTTGCCATTCAGGCTGTACTATCTCTCTATGCGTCAGGTCGTACCACTGGTATTGTCCTCGATTCCGGTGATGGTGTCTCCCACACTGTTCCCATCTACGAGGGTTATGCCCTGCCCCACGCCATTCTCCGTCTCGATCTCGCTGGTCGTGACCTCACTGACTACCTCATGAAGATCCTCACCGAGCGTGGATACTCCTTCACAACCACTGCTGAGCGTGAAATTGTTCGTGATATCAAGGAGAAGCTCTGCTATGTTGCACTTGACTTTGAGCAGGAAATGGCAACGGCTGCTTCGTCGTCTAGCCTCGAGAAGAGCTATGAACTTCCCGACGGACAGGTCATCTATCTTTTTTATTTTTTTGGGCATATACACTAGGGAAATCTGCCGTAGACCGAGGGTCGGGTCTACAGGTCCATTGGCATTTTTGTCTCTATTAGATTTTTTGATGCAACATTTTGAATCCGAATTATTTTATTGGGAAAAACAGCAGATTTTGTTTGTTTTTTATGTAACTTTTTGTATTCTGTAGGGAATTTGTGGGGAATTCTGGTGAATTTTTGTTGCAAATTCCGTTAATTTTTGGTTAATTCTATTGGAGAAGTGCGCAATGACCAATAGAAATTACTTCATCGATGAACTTTAGGGAATTTTGTACTTTTATCTAACTTTTTACCGTTAACACATAAAATGATGGACAATTAACCTGCTAAAAGTCTCCACAGAATTTTCCAAAAATCACCAGAATGATCAATATCAATCATCCAATAAAATTTCGTCATAAATTAAAAACACAAGATGGTTTCAAAACGATTGAAAATATTCTAATATTCACAGAATAATGCCCAATTTAGTCTGACTCGCTTAAAAAAAAAAACAAAAATTAAAAATGTAAAATTAATTTTCTCCCATAGGTCATCACAATTGGAAACGAACGATTCCGTTGCCCCGAGGCCCTCTTCCAGCCATCCTTCCTGGGTATGGAAGCCTGTGGTATCCACGAAACAACGTACAACTCAATCATGAAGTGCGACGTTGATATTCGTAAGGATCTCTACGCCAACACTGTTCTCTCCGGTGGTACTACCATGTATCCAGGCATTGCCGACAGAATGCAGAAGGAAATCACTGCCCTAGCCCCATCCACCATGAAGATCAAGATAATTGCCCCACCTGAGAGGAAATACTCCGTATGGATCGGTGGCTCCATTCTCGCCTCTCTCTCAACATTCCAGCAGATGTGGATCTCCAAGCAGGAGTACGACGAGTCTGGCCCCTCAATTGTCCACAGAAAGTGCTTCTAAGCTGTTTAAATCAGCCATTGCACCCCGAAGATTTCTCCCCAAAATTCCCTCCCCTTTCGCAGTCATTCCGTTGGTCTTTTATTATATTATTTTATTTTATTTTAGTTCGGTCCTTTTTTTGATCCCAGAAAATGCCCTTGGGATCTTTGCATTGTCATCAATCATGAAAAAAATCCCTTTTGCACGAATTGCCCCCCCNNNACCACCCTCCCCCTCGCCCCCCCCCCCCCCCCCCCCCCCCCCTTCCTTTCAACAGTTTATACCTTCGGATACTTTCCATGAAGTCACGGAATTATAAACCAGTGCGATCATTGATTCTATTTTAATTTAACGATTGTTGCACTGGTTTATCGACGATTGTCACTATTCCGTGGTACATCGTGTAAACAATTGCATTCCGTAATCACTGAAGGATATCTAATCATTTAAGAGAGACACGTGTTCCTCGCGTTCGAGGGAATTATCGAGCGACAGGGCCTCATGACTTATATTTTTTTTCCAAATGTCTTACTACCGTAATTTTTCAGTCTCCTCAGTACTTTTCATACATATTGAATAAACATTAGTATTATCGATTATAAACATGAATGAAAATTTCTCGTTATGGGGAGACGACACGAGAGTCATTGATAAAATTTAATGGAAAATGTGTGAGGAATGGCCGAGGAAGTCTACGTAAATTACTCGCTCAAACCATTAAATCTCTTTTTTTGGAATACGTAATAAAAAATATACGAAGACAAGAATAAGCATTAAAGACACGGTTTCGATACCCAGCAAAGCGTAGCCAAAGTATTATAATTTATTCCCATTGTATTGTGCAAATCCATTCACAATTGAGATACTCCAGACTTTATGGGATAATAAAAATAATGAAAAAAAAAATCTGATGAATTGGTATATATGGATATATACTTATGTGTAAGGCTGAGAAATGGTGAAATGGATATTGGTTTGATCCTTGTATGAACGTATGCATTTCCTTGTCGTCCCTTTATTTCGCTCGAATTGTTCTTATTCAAACAATCGAATAGTGCTAAAATGTAGTTTATGGTTCATGTGCACGATTAACGAAATCGAGGAATCCAAAACATTTTGTACCGTCTCTAGATGAAAATGATAAATACAATGTCAGTAATCCTAAGACTTGTGGTAAACCTATGATAATTATTGTAAGAATTAGGTTTATACTTTCCAATTCAATAAAATTATTTTCAACGACTATTGAAATTCGAGAGTTTGTCTATTATTGATGGGTTAAAAAAGTGTTCGTGATTTTTGTATTTTGGCAGTTTAATTGAGTGAGGGCGCCACTCGAGCTTTCCAAGTATTTCAGAAGAAAAAAGAAAAATAGAATAATGGAAGTTATGAAAATCTTAGCAGAAGAAATTCCATAGAGAATATCACAATAGTAACAGCCAAAAATCAACTGAAAATCTAGAGAATTGCCTAATGGATTCGTTGGGATTTTCTATTAAATCATTTCATACCTACAATTCCCTTTTATTGAGATTACTTTAATACGTAAGCTAAATATCTCAGTAAACAGCGTGTCGACAAATTGTCGATATCCTGTTAAATTTTAGACTGCACTGGCAAAAATTACTTTGTTGGCAGTTATTATTATTATTTAACCATATTATTACTTCTAACAACTAGTAAAATTCACTGTTTTCTCAATTATTTAGCAAATAAAATTTAAATTCGTAAATATTTCTTCCATCGCTTGAACTTCGTTGGGGCGCCACATGCCTTAGCCTTACAGTTGGATCGTCGTCATTGGTTGGAGATATGACATGTAAATAGAACAATAAACACTTGCTAATGAGTGCATTATGAGGACTATCTTTGTCAAAAAAAAGCTTGAGAACGATTCTCGGACGATCTAATTGTCTGTGATTTTAGTTCGCTGCATGGAGGCTTCAATTGCTGAGTGGGGATTCTTTTAATTGAGAAATGTGCCGGCTGATGAGGTGATCTAGTTCGTCATTGTTGCATCCACGAGTGTTTACGTTGGAATCTCCAGGAACTGACAGTCATCACAAATTTGAGAGTGAGTGAGAATTAAGGTAAAATGCCTGAGCAAGCACCTGCGGATCAGTACTCAACGTGGGTGAGTATTTTTTTGTGTATTTGTGGATTCCTGGACATAACCTGACCATGTAAACAAAGACTAAATGTCATCTGTCGTGTGATTGTTTCCATCCAGGTGGGACTGATTTACGTGTTTAATCTGATTGTTGGCACTGGTGCATTGACACTGCCAGCAGCTTTCAATCGAGCAGGATGGGCTCTTGGACTCTGCGTCATTCTGATTCTTGCGTTCATCAGGTAATTCATGGATTATTCGTGAATTTCGTTACATCCATTGTTTCATTGCTTTAACAAGTAAAATAGATTCTTGGAAATCAAGACGAGTTTATTTCCTCTGTTGATTATGCTCAACAAAGAATAACAAATGAAAACATTCAGTAGATTTTTAATTTCTATTAACATTTTTCTCACAATGGTCACTATAAAAATGATACTTTGCGCTCAATAATTGTAATAGAAAAAAAAAATCTATAAAAAAATGTGGCGATCGGTATTGGATTGAAGGATTTTTGAAATTATAGCACTTGATTTAAGCGTATAACGTATAAACGTGGTTAGTGTTTACACCTAGAGCTCTGGAACGTGAGACTTTTGTGCTCTCGCAACGATGATATTAATCATCTGATCGATAGTCTCCAAATTATGACGAATAGCCAGGAAGATTGGCCGCTGTATAGGACAGCGATATATTGGCTACACGTGCAACGATAGAAAGTCTGTTGATAAGCGGAGCACGAAGTGATAACAGGATGAATCGCCGCAAAAATAAAATATAAATAAAAGTAGGCTGGGTACAAAAAATTTTAACAGAAAGTAAAAATCTATTACATTTCTCGCCCTGTTCGTAAAAACGAGTAAAATGGTTTAATAGACTTTGTTAAGATTATCTATTATATTCTTTATACATGAGTGAACGAGTGGTTTACTGTTCTTTCAATTATTCAATTGCAGTTTTATCACTGTAACGTTCGTTATCGAGACAATGGCATCGGCTAATGCCATTCTGACATGGCAAAGGATACAAGACAAGAAAAAAGTGAGTAGAATAATTATTTGAAATTAATTCACCTCGAAATGTTTGGTATAAAAAAAAATATTTCGTCAGCTCTCGGGTGAGTCCGGACACTCAAACTCCGACTCTGAAGACACTCCACTCGTCTCTCCAGTCTCCACTTCGCCAGAACGTACAGACACATCCTACAGATACTACATGATCAATGAGACAATAGAAATGGGAGAGATGGCATCCTTATTTTTCAACAAAGTAGGGATCACTCTGTTCTATATTTGTCTGGCGGTTTATCTGTACGGGGATCTGAGTATTTATGGGGCTGCCATTAGCAAATCAATGGCAGATGTGGCCTGCACCTATCAGCCAGCTAATCTGACATGTAATGACACTATTCCCGACCACGTCGCCTGCTGGGAGGGCTCGCACCTCAATCGTCTGGATGCCTACAGGATTTTTTTGACGACCTTCGTCATGATCCTGGGACCTTTCGTATTTTTCAATGTCCAAAAGACAAAGTATCTTCAACTCATGACGTCGTTAATGCGGTGGATGGCTTTTGGAATCATGATTGCATATGCGGCGAGAACTTTAATTGTCTCTGGGGCTCAGAATTCACCTCCAGCTGCTAATATATTAGGTGAGTTTTTGTCGGTTAACAATGGTTTAATTAATTCCAGACAATATTCGCTTATAATACCCCGAGTGCTCGAAAATTTTCGAGTATATCCCGAGAGTTTTGTTGTTTATCAACATGTGCGTGAAGTTTGGCAGCATCAAAATCACGAGCGCGCAGCGCGAGGGATTTTGTGCCAAACTGCACGCGGATGTTGGAAAACAGGGAAACTTGAGGGAAATACTCGATTAATTTTCAAGCACGAGGGGTATTCGGTGGATTATTTCCCCCTACGTCCTCCCCTACCGAATTTCAACC
>JAPYZN010003995.1:0-14195 GCA_030522865.1 Psyttalia lounsburyi | reverse complement strand
AGAAAAGAGTTTTGTACTATGGTCAAGAACACCCATATTTATGATAAGAGTATAAGTTTCTGTGTCCACAGTTTGAATGTGCTGCGCTAGAAATGGATTCATTCATCAAAAGATTTCCAAATTTTGAAGATTGACAAGGACATATTTTCTTACCCCAAGGACACCGTCTTTCTCAAAAGAAGATTTTTCCCTGAGTGTATTGATAATAATTAATAATATTTTTCATCACAAAATCAACAGCATTGGAGGTATCAGGGAAAGTTAATATACCCAGGAATGGAATTTCAATTTCATCGCTTAGTTATAAAATTCGAATGATAAATTCTTGCAATTAATAAAGATGATAAATTAATTTTTTACAACCGAGGAAGAACAAAGGAATAATAAAATTAACGTCACGTTTCTTTCCCGTTTGTCTCTTCATTCTTCAGGATTACGACGCCACAATTCACCTCACTGTTCCACTGTTAAAGATTAATTAGCAATAAATAATCGTAAGACTCTGAATTACAGCGAAGGAAGGAATTAAACAATCCATAAAATCTGGTCGTAATGTAAGGACTTTGTGTCGTGTGTGTTCATTCGTTATAATATGTCCTTTAAACTAGTCCACCTCGGTATATCACAGTGAGGGTTGACAATTTAAGCCTCTGCCGACAAAATGCGAGCTCTGCACCACAATTGTAGTGCAACGAGGTTAAATCGAGGAAAACATTGTAACAAAAGACTTGAGAACACGAGAATTGTTTATCTTCTCCAAAATCCAAACGACTAATTAAAATTATCATTCAATTTATGGAGAATATAAAATTATCAAGTAATTATTAAATTTTATGTGCGGGAGTTTGAGAGAGAATATTGAAAGACTGTTTTGGAGGAAATTGCAGGAAATATAAGAAGAGTTTTTCGATGTTCCCCCTACGAATAAGTTATTAACGAGACAATTGATGTGGGATCATTAAAATAGCCATCATGATGTTAAGTATGCGGTTGAATGTCTAATTATTTCCGTAATGGTTACTTTCGTGGCAAAATATTGGTAAATATTTTTGCGACTCTATTCTAAAATTACACGCTAACAACACGATAGCAAAATTATTGAACTTTTTAGATTTGATTTTTTACTGATGGGAAATTAATTAACTTCCACATTTGATTTTCGACCTGTAGCGTGATTTAAATATCAAAGCTTCCGACAATACCCCGCATCTTTAGAATAATAATAATTAAATGACGAGATGCGTGAACCTTTGTTTATTGAAAATTCGTCATCTGCGCTAACGTTAGTGTTAAAATTTTTTAAAGAGTTTTTAAAAAATAACGCAGACAATCGTCTTGAAAAAATAGTTGCTTCTTTAGTAAACAAGTTTTTTTTTCCGTTGAGGTGAGACTTCCCTTAAGAGTCTTGAAAAATGTCCTCCCTCCTCCCTCCCTTCATCCGTAATTCTCCTAAGGCCGCCAACAAGATTTACACCCTCAACGTCTTGATTCCGGTCATTACCCAGTCATTGTGCCCATAAGTGCATTAAGCGATAAGTCACTCACCGACGTTAACTAACAAATGACACTTTTGGACATACATTAACCCAATGGAATTGTTCAAGAGGACCAAGAGGTTCATTGCCGTCACCAGAAACACCACAAAAAAAAACTCGACACGAGTGTCCAAGCGAGAAGGAGAAGAAACACGTGTGGCAAAGTCAGAAAAAAAAGCCATTGTGGCGGTTATGAGAGTACGAGTGGGGAACAGAGCGTATGGCATAGCCGGCATGAAATACGATGAGAGAGTGCCTCGGGTGCGGGACTTATGCTAAGTACACGCACACAACGCCAGCGCGTGTGCCCCATCAAGACGAGAGTATAAGAATTCAGAGGGGCGCGTAGGTCCTTGGAAAAATTTATTTTTTGTGCAATTACGAGTGTTTCTTGGAGGTCTTGATGTGTTGCATTCAATTCGCATTTTTAATGTCTGCAAAAAAATCGGCGCTGATGTTTTCGGCAGGGAAACAATATGAGGATCCGTTTTTCCCACGTTTTTCTTTTCATTTACCGTCGAAAAATATTTTTATCAGATTTTTCAACTTTCATGGCACAATTTAAAATTTTTTGTATCCGATGGAAATGAACATTTTAGTTACAATATTTTTTTAGAAAATTGAAAAGTTTGCATGGTTTCCTTTTTTTGATAAATCTCGTATTTTATGAAAAATTCCTCAGAATAATTCAAAGAATTCTCGGGGGTTTTATTGTGAGAAACGCTTCTCACAGTGCAAAGCAATTTTATTGTCAATTTTATCAGGATATTTTTGTTTACGAAATTACTGTAAAGTATATTCGAATATTATAATCAAAAGAGACAGTCCAATTCATGAACCGAAAATTTTTAATGGAGTAGTAACTACGCTCGCCGTGAGGCTACGCACGGTCGCGAGGTCCGCTCACTAGAGAATACTCGAATCTGAGGCTTTAGATAGGACTCGCTAGGCCAGGTATGGTTCAGTCAGCATAACTTTAAACATCAAACGAAGGAGTGGGGGTAACGCGATCATACGCAAAATGGAGGTGGTAAGGGTATCATTTCATGTTAAAACTTATGCTGACTTCCGTATACGGACGGTTACGGTTCTCGGGAAAACCGAATCCGTACACTGGTCGTACACAGTCTCGCGGATTTCGAATAGGTAAGATACGACCAGGTACAATTTTTGTTCTGATTATTTTTAGTGAGGGTTAGTCTCTCATAGTCGAGTCAAATTAAGACAGGAATTAAACTCTCGCCAGGGACAGCACCGCTGTCATAGTCGAAGCTTTTTGGTGGAGAAACATTTTTTTCCCACATAGATTCACGCTGGAGGGAATAAGATCGAACTAATTAATAACACGTCGTCACGATACATTCGTTTGTCACCGGTTTTACTGCGTCAGATCCGTCTCCCTCACACTCATTGATCAAAAATCAGAAAGAAATCTAGAATAAACCTATTGGTAAAGAAACATCTCGAACACTGAAGACGTAAAAGGAAACGATTGAAATTTAAAGTTAAAACGCCACACTGGTTGTTATTGTAAAATTTTCGTATTATTTGGAATAAACAATTTGTTGGTTTTATTGAAAAATTTTCTGTGTGGACTCTAAATTGAAGCGGAGAAATCCCCCCTACCCTGGACCCTTTAAGACATTAGAGGAAGGGATCTCCGAGGGTTTCTGACATTCCGTCAGTCTAGAAGTAAGAAAAAAATACTGCAAGAAAACCAAGAGGAAATAAATCAAGGAAATTTTAATTGAAAGTTCATCACATTATATTGAATTCTTATTTTCTGTTTCTTCAGAAAAATTGTAACAGTTGAAATTGAAATCGCAACATAATTACCCGTTTTATCCATAATTTGTATGTGATTAATATAAAAAATGTTTTTTTTCATTCAACTTAACTCCTTTAATGACTTTGAAACTACTGTAGTGTAAAACGGATCGTCATATTATCTTCCCAGCCGCCAATTTTTCCCTGCTATCGAATGAAACTGGTTTCATTCAGATCGAAATCGAATGAATGGACTGAGGTTATAAAACGGCCGCTGGAATTTTTCGAACAATTTGATTTCATTATTGGGACGGAACGACCCCTCTAGATAATGCCACTGGAATCAGTAGTCAGATGCCTCAGAACGAATTGAACTGAGCTCTCTTTATAGCACGAGCCCCGTCGTCGTTCTGCCACTACCCGTGTTGCCTCGTTCCCGTTCAAAACCCATCAGAATCCATATAAAGAGTGGCAGGTTACAACGAACGCGTGGTCCAAGTGTTCCTCTCTGTACCTTCAAAACGCCCACTCGCGCCAACTCGGCCATACAAAAAACTCGCCGAGAGGATTCAAATGGTACCTGTGAAACCATACGTGCCCCGGAGAGCAGAAAAAATATTAAATAACGAGATGCATTTTATACACCTCGTTTTCAATTATTTACGGCGAGGGGAGGGGGGAGCTTCCGCATGGAGAATTCCTGACATTCAGTGAGAATTCTTTCAATTATTTTGTGAAATTTGACAATAATAATTAAACTTATTAAAATTAAAGGAAATGGTAGAAAATGAATTTTTGTTCCGACTAAAATTTGATTTTTCGGTAAATGTTAACAATGATCCCCACAACATAAGAAATTAATTTCCAAAAAATTTTAATAATCCCCACAAAAATCAATATTTTCAACTCGGAGTTTAGCGCACTTTAAATACACTCGTCGAAGAATGGTTAGTATACCAAACGAATGTATGTTTACGTGAAATTTAGAAGATATCGGGCGCAGGAACATCAAAACAAAAGGTGTCAGAGGTATTACCTTGCCAAGCGGGCACGATCACCGGGTTTTCGGATGTTTGTGGCTCAGTTTCGCGTGGAATGAGTGATAGACGGTCGAGACATGGTGTATGTGAGAATTGTGTGAAGAACAGTGCAATTAAAATTCAATTTTTTAATTTTTGAGTGCTCATGGTGAGAACCCAGTGTCACCCTCCTCACCAAAGTAATTCCTTGGTCTCTCCGTCAGTTTCGCTCACACGTGTAGATTATTCAATGACGCCTTACGAAATAAGAAAATTTAGAAATTGAACAGAATATTCGTCATAAAAAGATATTTTATAATTTTTTTTTTGCCGACAGAAGGGTTGGAGGAGTTGTGTGGGTTAGCTGTTGGAGGGATCATTGATGATCATTGTGGACATCATCTTTGTGTTGTTCCTTGTCTGCCTCTGTATCAATATGTGGTGCCTGTGGGACCAGACACCACCACGTCCACGCCGTTGGTCCCGGATCGCGAAAAGGGGGATAAGGTAAGAGATGATCTAGAGCCCATAACTTTCGACCTAATCATTTCCCTCAATTCCAGTTTTTGACAATTACAATCGCACAATAGAACCTAAATTAAAAAAAAATAATGTAGGGATTTAATTGTCGGTGGTTGACAGAATTATTCACGTTTCTTTTCTTATCTAGCGCCTTTGAACCTACTGGCGCGTTTAGCAATAAAAGCAATCACAAAACGCAAAATCGCGAAGCGTTCCACATTTTACATCAAAGAAAGGAATTCGTGTAGTGTTCCACGTTCTTGGGGCGTCACAGGATACTATTGAACGGAATTTGGAGTAGGTTAGATAGGATTCGGGATTAACGTCAATATAAAATTTACAAATAGTATATTGTGCAACTAGTGCGTAAAATAGGACTTTTTCGCACGAGTGCTAGGCGATCACACGAGGCGAAAAAGGCGATACGCACGTGTTGCACACCTAATTTTTATCAATACCAGGCAAAGTTCGCTTCGAGGGGAGGTTTGGAGGGCAAAGTGGTTTTTTTGTGTGCGGAATGCGGAAAAATACCACTTTACGCACGAAAAACCGTACCGTAATAGTATATTTCAGCACGTGTGGGGCAATTTCGTTTTTAACGTGTGTGGTGTTTGCAGCATGAGCCGTAGGCGAGTGATGTAACCACACACGTTGAGGACGAAATTTCCCAACAAGTCCTGAACATAATTTTATGCCATAATTTTATGCCACGAGGCCTGGAACCGGCTAAATTAGGCACAAGGCGCGAAGCGCCGAGTGCGTAATCAGCCGGTTTCAGGCAGGAGTGGCATAAAGTGAACTTTTTCGGCAGGCATTGCAAAAAAATTTTTGTTTAAAAATGGTCGAGACCGGCACTTTCCAATTATACATTGGGTACTCCTTCCAACTGAGCTATCCGACTCCTCACTACTTCTTCATTTCCAACTTCCTATATAAAAAAAACCCACGGATAATTATATTAAAATTTCAATACACACCAAGACTGCAAAAAAATTGGAAAATAATAATATGGTATTTATTAGTAGTACATTCCTTTATGTTTACAAACAGTGATTTCAAATCTATTTTTATATTTCCAAATTTGCCAACTTTCGGAGGGAGTTAATCAGTAGAACGATCTTTTTATTCAAGTTCTTCAAAATTTTTCTTATTTCGTAAGGTGGGTCAGGCGCGTCCTGCACAAACCAGCAATAATTTTTATTCTTTGAACCTGATACAGAAGACAGTTTCAAAAAACATGATGTAAATTTGCAATTATCATTATTTACTATTCCTATAATATGAAATACTCAAGAAGTCTGCTGAAGTCAGGGTAAATAAATTTGATTTTTGGTTTTGAGCGAATTTATCTGACAATCATGGATTTTGGAATGAAAACGAAAGATTTTTTATATCAGCATTAAATTACGTTTCCAAGTCAAGAAAATCATCTATTAAAAAATGTTTGTTTAATCTATTTTTTTTAATCGAAATCTGCTATTTGTATCGAGATAATACGTAGTAATTAATCCATTCCTGTTAATTTACTTCTCAATCTTGATACGAATCCAGATAATATCTCTTATTACCAATAACCAATTATATTTAGCTCCCGTGTACATCGAATGGCCTTCATTATCATTGAAGCAGATGTACACCAGAGCCAATAATCATCCCCATCCGACGAAATAAAAAAACTAAATTGAAGAAAAAAACGGAGGGAATTTGGGGTTGAATAAGAGCCAGAACCAGAACATGAACAAGACCGAGTGTTCCTCGTTCCTCGATCTCAGCGAGAGTTGTACATTACTCAAATGTTCCTGACAAATATATAAAGGTTTAACGATGCGGCATCACACGCAAGCGTTTAACTCCCCCTCTCCGCGCTCTCATGCCCCTCCCCGCCCCGCAGTCACTCATTTCTCTTGCGTATGGCGGAGATCTGGTACTATAACAGAGAATACCTGGGGCGACGTTAACCATAACTCATCTTCATCGGTTCGAACTACGTCGTCGAGTTCTGTTGCACTCTCCGGGTGCACCCGCACTTCGACATTCCGGGGTTATTATATTCACTTTGAGGAAAAAATATGGTTGTTGGGGTTGAAATGATGGAAATTGTTGAAGAGTTGTGCATTTAATTGTTTTTTTCCATTCAGTTGTTGCTATGAGAGATGTGAATTGTTGGAGGCGGAGCCTTCCAGTCTGAAAACACAATATGCTATCTTTTATTTGAATAAATTGTTGCATTATTGATTGACAAATGCATTGTTCAAAATTTTCATTTTGGGAAAACTACTGGAGACTATGAATGTCCATGCCGATTGAAAATCTATGACTCAAGATTCTAGTTTTCTCTATTAACCCGTCAGCGGTCGCGCTATGAGATTTTCTCTCACGCTTTTTTTCCGACTATAGAAAAATTGACCGAAAACTCGATATGTTTCGGCGAAAATTCTTCTATACCCCAAGCAACTATCCCTCTTACCTCTGAAACCGATCCGAAAGGCTAACCCTTGTAATTAATTAAAAAAAAAAAAATTATCAAGCTCCGTCACAAAATGTGAGAGATTCTTTCACTGCGCGCCTAAAGGCCGTTAGCGAGGAGAGCACTTCGGGTGAGTATTATTTACACAATGTAAATAATATATAGATATAATTAGTTGCAAATTTAAGACGTAAGTACGATCAAATATTGTCTCATCGAATGCGCGCATAGCCGTGAGGGTTTCTCTCATCGCGCGCGTAAGCATTACCGGAAAGTTGGCGCGACCAGTGACGGGTTAACAGAATTGTTGTCGCATTGTCAAATGGTTTTCCGTGGAATTTGTAATTGTGAAAAGTACAAAAAAGGGGCACTTTTTTTCACTTGTATCATATAATTTTCATTCCACTCTAAAGTCATGTTATCACTAATTTCTGCTCTACTCCATCTCAAAGTGTGAAATTATCGGAAAATGATGACTCTAACATTTCAACCATTGAATATGTTATTTAAAGCCCTCTACATATTAGCATAACTCTCAATTAGGGAACTTGTAGGATCGATGGCGCAGATTTGTATCGTTCGATCCGAGTGCGCGTGGGTTCTTAAGGCGATTATGGAGCAGTTGCCCACGGGTGACATCTCTCAAACCGTCTGGTTAAAAGAAATACTCTAAGTACCAAAGTTTGCGTTAATTAATTTGATATCCACGATTTCCCAATACCTGTTGGCAATATTTTTCACTCGAGTGTATGAATTATTGGGTCGAATGGGTCGTTAAGCTGATATCGATTAGCCCCGCGTTATCTGGTGCGTGGTCATTCGTGCGAGGTGTCGGGCTTGTTGCATGTGCTTCATACTGGTTTTTGGAGACGGCTATATACCGATCAGTAGATTCATTATCTGGGGTATAAATCTCATTAGTTAATTTTCTATGGAGGGATAAATATCATTATTTACGTTTTGATGTTTTAGAGATATTTTGATGCCTGAGGGAGGTCTGACGATGGAATTATCGGTAGATTGTAATCAGAGCAATTTCTAGTTGTAAACATTACAATCGAATCATTTTCCATAATAATTTTGTCGATATATTAATGAGAATTATTTTCATAATGACGAATACGGTTTTCTAGTGTATTGACATAAAATCGAAACAATTGAGTTTCTGGATTTTTTCATTCCGCAAACATTCCCGGAATTTATTCCCTTTATAGAATTAAATGGCAATTGTACATACACACTTCTGCAATATCTACTCAATTATAGCTTAAAAATAATTTCTAGATATTCAAAAATGATTCTTATCTAACCAAATTCTGAATAAATAATGAAATATTGACAAAGAATTTAAATAATATACAATTTCTCAATTGACCAAACATGAATAAATGACATTATCTCATCAAATTAATAGGCATCATTTTTGAAATGACACCCCTACTAAATTGATATCAATTGCGACTCCAATAATCAATCAAGTATCATTAGTTAATCCGTTTCGTTCTACAAAGCCACAGATAGATAATAAAATAACATTGGCAATTATTCACAAAATGATCAAAAACTATTCACGACAATAATATTATTGAGGATGAATATTGAAACGAGGGATTTTTTCCGCGGTTTTGAATGAAATTAAGATGATTCCTCGATTTTTTACCACTCCCGAAACATCATTTAAGGTATGGAAAAAGGCTACATAGGAGGCTGGTGTTGCGATAATGAAATCGCGTATCGCCGAAATTACCTCAGAATTAAAAATTTAAAACTTAAAATGAATTAATTTTTCTCCAAATTCAACGGGTACACGCAGGATTTTTTTTTCACAGAAAAAAAACTCAATAGTTGGGATATTTTCCCACCGAATTATTGGAAACCAATTTACCTATGGTATTTTCGATCCTCAATTCGCTAACTTTGCCCTGTCCCGAGATAAATCAAACAGCATAAAAAAAATCACAGAATAAATTCTGAAATTGACTTCGCGCAACAGCCCATGCGCAGTAGATCGCGCTCTGTCCACCCTTCCGCGCACAGTGCAAATCACGTCAATTTCACCCACAAGTCCACGTGTCCCAAAGTGGGAGTAAACCACAATATTTTTCCCTCCTCCCAAGTTTTTCACTTCTCCATCCTCCTCATCACCATTTCTTCATCCCAAAGATCTCTCTCAAAGCTCCATCCTTGTCCCACAGTCGAGTGCGTGGTCCCCCGGACTCAGACGCCTACACGTCCGTGTAGTTGCAGCATCCACACTTAGACACCGTTCAGTCAAGCGCGTGCCTCCACGCGACCAACCACCACCAAACCACTGGCTTCACTCTCTCGACGCGCGTGAAACGAGACAAGCCTGAATAACCATTGGTCCCATATTCCCAGCTCCTATTTGAAAACCTAATCAGGGTATAAATACCCCACTAACTCCGCCAATTTTACGATTCCCCGACTAGTGTTGACGTGCTAATCATCCAGATCCCACGATCATCTCCGCAACCCTTGAGGATTTAATCACCAGTGTTTATAAACAGTTTCACAAAGTGGGAGATCAAATCTCCAATTAAATTCCCCGTGTTGATCATCGTGAAGTGCAAGTGTCTGTGAAAAAGAAGTGTCAGTGAAAAGAAATACGCAAGGATATCATTCAAGATCACAATCAAACCCAAAATTTTACGATCCTGTTTACAGAAAGTCCAAATCCAAGATCCCTATCGCTAAACAAATCAGGAAAGCCCAGACAAAGCAAGTCCCAAAATCCAACCACTCTCTGCAATTTATCCTCACATCAATCAACTACTGTTGCAAGACCGGTGAAAGTTAATTGCAAGTCCTCACTGAGTGTCACCATAAGACGATTACCAAGTAAAACCCGTGTTGGTCGATCGTTGACACGATTTTATGAACCTGTCATCTGCATTAATCCTCGAAGCAGCCAAAAGGAGTATCACCAAACGAATGCACTCCGATTCGTCACGATAAATCTGTAGCACTCGCGCTTGCGTCCTCACCCCTTTAGGCGGAACTTTGTGAGCATCAGTTAGCGAGACACGACCGGTAACATCTAGAGTGTAAACGGAACGAGTAAATTTGAGCCGATGAAATCGGCTTGCTAAGCTGTCGTGAAACCCAAAAGAGATTGGAAATCAGTTGCCGTTGGCGTGGGTACAAGGCGCCAACCTGTTGCTCAAGATACTTACCATAACACCCAGTGCTACGGTATCAATGATCGCAATGTGGCTAGTTGTGCAGAATATAAGGCGGCGTCCTTGATCATCAGTTGTGTCAAGAGGAGGCTCGAGTGGTAGCCGAAAAAAAAATTTGGTCATAAGAGGTCTTCCAAGTATCGAAGAGCATTGGACGATCAACAATCAGCCTCTTCATGAGAATTAAACTTGATGATCATTGGCCAGAGGAATCAGTATCATCAGCGTCGTCAGAATTATCAGAATCATCAAGAATGATCTGGAAAACAGTGTTTTTGTCTGCCTTGTGCGGTGCTATTGTCGTCTTGGGAACGACAACCACAACTACAAAGGAACTTCTCGAGTGTCGAGCGAATTTGACCGCTAGTCTTAGAAATGAGACGGTCTTTCAAGCCAAGATTCGCACTGCTGATTACATATTCACCGGAAAGATCAAGGAGATCAGAGGAAGTGAGGTGCATGTGAGGGTTAAGAGAGCTATCAAAGGTGTTGTTAGTCATGTGATTGATCTTGTTGTCAATGACACTTGTGGGCTGTACGTTAGGAGGAGCTATACTGGAATTTTTCTCGCAAAAAGAAGACATGGTATCGTCTTCATGGATTTTGGACCGCTACCGCTTACGCTGACCAATCTGGATAGGCTGAATGCTGCTGTTAAAGGTGAGTGATTGATATTTATGGGAAGGGCTGATGGATTAGAAAGTAAGGCAATGTGACGGGATGATGATAGAGTTGGGTTATTGAAGGAGTTTTAGGAAAGGTAGGTGCGGTTTCGGGCGAGGACAGACGTATGTAGGGTAGTGGCTTCGGGTAGTGGGTCTTAGCTTTAATTTGACGATGGTGTCACTCGAGGTGTTGTGACCTGGGGTGTTCTGGTTGACAAGAAATTCTGATATTGCGCAGGCGACGTGTCTACCAAAGAAGATATATTTGCATAAAGTCAGAATATATGACTTTTGGTACATGCGTAGGTCTGTCAAAACGTTTCGTTAAAGGCAATTAGTATCCGCAGTTCTGTTACAAGTTTTTCAAAAGTTGACGAATGACTGAACGACTGACGAGCTAGAAAGGCAGACAATGTTAGGGCGACGGAAAACTTAAGAAAGCTATATCCAATTTTGGTGGACGATTGGTGTATAGGGGGCAGTGTCCACGGTAGGAGTGATTCTTGCGTTCAATTTGCCGAAGGTGTAACCGGCGGTACTGATGACCAGAGGTGTTTTAATGGAGAATTAAGTTTGGTACTGTAGGGGTGTGAGAGCAGCGAGATGGATATGTCGATTAAAAAATCATACATTTACATAACAGCAGAGTCTATGATTTTTAGCATATGCAGATGGTTTTTTGCGTGGGTCTATCAGCATGGTTCCTCTTTGGAGTCTATATGTCAAGTACCTGAAGGACCTATCGAAGTAAAAGATCGATGGATTAGAAAGTCTGATAATGGCGGAATACTGATAGATTTGAGAGGTAATATTCCCGGTTTTTGAGTTGGTGGATGCACTGAGAACAAAATATAATTTTCCCAATCAAAGATTCTTTGGACCCGAATGCTAGATATTTGGTGTAAATTTCTGTCTGCTGAGGACGTCCTCAGATGTGGTGATTGTCTGGGGTAATTTAGATGACAATTCATGTCTTAATTAATTGTCACATTCTTTGCCCAGGAGAAAGGTCAAAAATTATATATTCAGGTAATGATCATAAAAATACGTTAAAAGGTAGGAAATCATATTTCCATTCCTGTAGAGATCTATTCATGTACATCTATTGAATTGTGAGTGGCAAAGGTCGTATGTGGGAGATACGATGTTTTGTCGAAACAGGGAAAATGAAAGGGTTAAGAGTTGCTTTCTGATTGTCGATGACGAAGAAATGAGCGATATGGGAAAGGTCTGCATTGTATTCGGTTATTACGACCGTTCGGAGACCGGTTTACATTATCAATGTGGTGGATTTTTTTTATTCTGGTTACACCCCGGGGGTTAGAGAGGTTATAGTAAAACCGTGAGAATTTATTCCAACTCGTACCTGTGGTTATCTAATCCAGCCCCGGAAGATGAATGTGGTGAGGGAGCGCTGTCAATCAGTAATCAGGAGGATGTGATAGGATAGCAGGATTGTTTCAAGGAATTTCAGGCTTGCGGGTTGAGATTGTTGATTAGGAGAAGTGCTGTGTGATTATTTTTTTTGGGTGGGATATGATTGCAGAGTTCATTGGCCGGAGCGCAGAAATTTCATCATCACAAAGTCTGTTGGAAAAGCTAATTAGTGTCGGATATTAGTCTTCTAGAGATTTCATTTGGAATTCAAATAGCCCACTGCATTAAGGATAGAAAGAAAAATTAAATTGGTTGAATAAACCATATAAGTTGCAATTTTCTTTAAGGAGTTAGAAGTGATATTGCGCACTTTACAGTTTTCAAAAATAATAATTAAAGAAAAGTTTCACAGGTCAAATTTTTTAGAGAGGAGTTTGAATGAAGTTCAATACAACAATTAAGGAGAGAAATATTCACTAAAAATTACAGGACAATTTACGTAGTCAGCTAGTGTGAGCCATTTACTAGAATTTATCTATTAATATCGGTCGTTTGGTTGTGTAAAGAATATTTGATGGTCAGAAATATATTTTTTTCTGTCTGCCTGAACATCGCATGTGACAACAGGAAAATTAGGATAACTAAAAAATCCTCACGAACTCCCGATGAATAATTGCCTTAGCAATTGTTGATAACAAATCATCTCATACTCCATCCTTCTATTCCAGAACTCAACTCCCCGTTACCAACAACATTCTGAACTCTTTTCTGTTATGTCAAAGAGACAACCTGCGACACCTGGTTCAACTCATGGAGTCTAAGATCTCCGTCGCCCACATAAAATGCTCCACACGTTTCTCACTTCTCCCCTTCGTTCCCCTGTAGCGCTTTTTTATTTGCAATTTTCAATGGAGCGTGTGTCCCGAGTATGAGTTAGACACGCGGCATTTCTGCGTGGTTTGCGCCCCACTACTGGAAAAGTAGTGGGACACAGCACACCGCAACTCGTCACTGCGAAGAGCACAAGAGATCAAGCATAATACGTTGGCAGGCTGAACTGCCCACGCTGGTGAGTTTCACTGTGATCTCTCTCTGTGCACTGCCGAGATGTCTGGTTGCTTCTCCAACACTGACACACCCTGGGAGAGTGCCCAGGTGTGTCTAGGTGCACTGGAAAAATTCGGTTTTATTGTAATTATTCAGGGAACTTGCCGGGTCTTAGTTCTGTTGCGTGTAAATCAGGGGGAGCATTGGGTTTGATGGCTGAGAGGCATTCTTGGGGATTTATCTACCGGGGTTCAACTGCGTTTGATGATGGTGGTGAGACCACAGCTCATGATTCACCTGATGTGCTTTTTTTTGGCTTTTATTGATCGTTTTGCTGAGGAGTTCATCATTTTCAAGCTATGGGGGAATTTTTTTCCGATATAATTTTGGAAACATCTATGCACTGAGAAAAAAAAATTCTTGTATCCAGGAAATTGTTTTCTCTTTAGATAACATGAGTTTGGCGTCAAGTAAGTTTCTGACCTTCGGTAAATTTCACAAAGTAGAGAATGTAGATATTCAGAATAATCCAAATTTATTCATCCACAAGAATTGATTACTAGACTCTATCCTATGTTCATTTGCACCTGCTGAAG
>JAPYZN010003993.1:0-15043 GCA_030522865.1 Psyttalia lounsburyi | reverse complement strand
CGCTCCATCCGTTCACGCGGGGTGGTAAACAAAAGGTATTCCAAGCGACAATTCGCATTAAACCCGTTTTTTCTTCAAAAATCTTAAGAAGGGGTGGGGTTGTCCTTGAGATCTATCGATCGCGACGAAAATTTTTTCGATCCCACCATCCGTTCGTCCGGGAACGTGAACATAAAAAAGTGATCACACACACACACGTACAACTCGATAAGAAACATGGGGGGGGGGGGGTTCCCCTGGTCAGGAAACGTCGACATTTCACAAAATTAGCGATTTGCATTTTCGGGGTGAAACCAATAACTTCCTATCGGGAAGTTAAAAATTTAAAAAAATGAAAAAAATTGGGTGTTCCGTTTTGCCCGACTCTCCCCTACATACAGACCTTTTTTTTCAAATTATCCGGAGGGTTGGTAATGTTGATGAAACGTGAAGAATTCATGAAATTTCCACATTAGATTTTCGGAGTCATTACATTTACGAACATGTCTGTTCAATTAATTCGTATTTTCCTTTGGAAAAGCGAATATAGTACATGCGTTGTAAAAACCTCTTTATTATTTTTTTACGACTCCAATACTTGACTGACGAAATTTGAGGACAATATATTTTATTTTCAAGAAACTTACTTTGGGAGAGACAGCGTAGGGCCGTTTTTAGCATAGGTTCACGCAATTCCGGATTTTTCACCATTTGCTTCAAGACGTTACTGACTTTCTCCTCCGAAAGATGTCCCGAATCGTCCAACTGTAATAGATCGTTAATTCACTTGATTGCAGTGCATGAAAAATGAAGAAATCATGTCATTCATTTATTTAATAATTTTATTTTATACTTACACCACCAAGAGCTTCTTGCACGCAGTTCCAGACGCAGGGGTCGTCCTTGGCATCTGGGATATGAGATTTCAAATTAAGAATGGGCGATTCCTTCCACTCAAGTATTTTCGATTGTACTTACAAGTCTTTTGACAATCTTCCCTAACTTTCACCCATTTTGATTCGGTTTTGCAGTCGTGTGCCGTACAACTCACTGCCGTCACCACGAAAATTATCAGCAGTTGATGGATTGCGTGCATTTCTAACGTCGTCACGATGAATTCTAACACCAGCTCTTCCCTTCTCTCTACTTATATAGCTATAGTTGAACTTCGTACATGAGAAAAAAAAATAATTATCTTGTAATTTTCCTCGCGTACTTAGTTTCCATCCATGATTGCACTTAAATCTTGCCAATCTTGGTTGCCAATACTTTTTTGTAGAGTACTCCTCATTCACGTGCAAATTGATGTTAGGTTATTCAATATAACGACAATGATAATTATTCTAATGGTAAGGAGAAATATTTAAGACAAGACAAGTAGATTTCGTAAAATTTCTGAAAAATAACTTTTATTTTTTTAGATTGGAGAAATATTTTATGATTTTAGTTAATGGCGACAAAGACCGCTCGTACATATTAAATTTCTCATCCTCTCTTTTAGTCAACATCTCCATATATTGAATACGTAATTTGCAATCGAAAATTAATACTGATATTAATAGTATTAATACTTCAAGTAAACCATTACTGTTTAACATATTGTAAAATCTCATGTAGAAAATCTGTAATAACCACAGCTTTATTGTTTTTTATTGTTTATAAGAACATAATCTCCCGGTTGAGATGTAATAATGAAAAAAAATACTTCACGCGATGATTTCTCCCATCTCAGCCAGTACCTCATAAACTTGGAAAAATTTTGTTTAATTTTCAGAGAGATAGACTAAAAAAGTATTTTTGAAAGGAATTTATTTGTGAATTGTTCTTTTATTACAATAATGATTATACAATACCCGAAAACATGACATTAATCATTAGATTCAAAATTCTAATAATCTCATCCATGGTAATTCAATTTGGCTCACTGATCTTCAATCAAATCCTGGAAATCTTCTACACAAAAGTTTGCATCCTTAATTACTTGCACGGCCTTTTTATCATTCCAACTGCACTTATTGGCTATCGCTGATGCTTTGCATGCGCTCATCGTGTCATCAACTGCCACAACAACATGTAAGTATAATTATTCTGTGCCTGTAATTCCAAAGAAAATGTGAAATTTACCTTGAGCGATGCAATTTTTTTGACTATTCCATAGAATTTGTCGTAGCTCTGGGTTCTCTATCAGATTCTCAACCGAAGCTCGAAATTTGTCTTCCGAAATGCGTCCAGAATCATCCAACTAGAACGTATTGTCATCGAGGATTGTGATTAAATCGAATTTATGCGAACTTGAATGAAACTTTTTTTGAGAAAGACTTTGTACTTACAACTCCGAGAATCCCGTGTACACAATTCCAGTAGCATTCATTGTTCTCGGACACTTGAATACAAGATTTTCAATTAAATACTTCCATTTCATTGAACAAAATCTCTCCGTTTACACTTACACTTTTTTCCGCACTCTTCTCTAGCTTGAACCCATGGGCGAAGAGTCTTGCAGGGTTCCGCAAGACAAATCGATGCACAGAGCAAAAAAAATCCGAAAAATTGATAAATTCGGTGCATCTTCAATTGCATCAGTATGCTCGTGGTACAAGTGATGCCGCTCAGTTTATTAAGACTACAAAAATTTCGTATGCTTCTTATATATGCGTATGGGTCATCATTTTCCTTATTGCAGACCACAACCTTGAACGAAACCATTACTCATATTCAGTATTGAAACTGTAACCAAGGAAAAACTGAGAATGTTGAATACTTCACGAAATCCATCGCTACCCGTCACCACTGAATAAATTGAATCTATTTACAACAACTCAAATAGTATTATGAATTTTCCCGTTGGGATTCACTGCTTCCAAACTGCTATACCTTCCCTCTAATCAATATGCAATATTAATTACAAATGGAGTTGAATTAATTTATTCAAATTAAATTCATGAATAGTGACGAAATGCAATCATGCTCTATCAAAGTTCAGCATTACAAAACGAAATGCAAATTGATTGACGGAGTCATACTCATGAGGATAATTAGAATCATCATTTCACAGGAATACTTTAAGGAAAAATATCACGTTTCAAAGAACATGCATTATACTGTCTAATCTTAAGGAAATAATCATTTGGATTGTAAATTATATAACATTATCTTGCGCCGAATTACACTGAATTTTCTGTCACAACTAAAATTCAATGATCTTTTTCTTTTCAATCGCATTTAGTGTTATTGTTCAGACAATTGAAAAATATATACACCGAAATTCAATTTGCCACTCTCAACCACTTTTCCATGAAATTCTGAATTTTACGAAATATTTCGGAGGTTCAGCGGAACTTAAATCTAATCCAATAAAACGACAAAATGGAGAGTTACAACTATCCCCAAGAATTTAATTGATTGCATGCATTTTTTCCTTATTCGTTACCGTAATTTTTATAGTAGTAGTTCTTCCTTTTAATGGAGCCACACGCCGTGTGAACTGGAACATTATCGTCAAGAACCTTTACTTGTTTTTTTGGTTTCCATCAACAATAACATTGTATGAACCGGTTACTGATAATCCACAGCTAAGTGGTTGATAATACTTTCCGATACGGTATAACTCCTGTAATTTCGTATAGCACTAACTCCAATAATTTTCGAGAAATCCTCAAAAAATAAATGTACTCAAAAATCAAACGATGGAATTTCCCAGAAATTTTTATTGGATTTTTTTTGGTAGAAAACTTTGAGGCTTCGCTCTTGTTCATTTTTGTCACAAGAAAAATAAAATCATCCATGAACCATGGATAATTGAAAACGAATTGATTCCGTTGAGAAAATGACGTCTCCTACGAAATATCTCAAAAGTTCTGGGCTTCAAATAAATAGTCTAACGATGTCATTCTAAAATTGCCCTCAAATTTTGAAAAATATTGACGAAAACATTTTTTCATCATTTTAACTGCCTTTTTCTCTGTCGTCGGTCATTAGCTGATTGAATTTATCTGATCAAACTCGAGAAAATATTGCCATAATTCATGATTTACCCATTAGTGATTATTTGAGTATTAAAAACTCATCAATTCCAAATTGGTGATTGAAAGCCGGAATCTTTATTTACACCTTAACAAACTATAACTATATTGGTTCATAGTGTAATATCGAGAAATTTTCTCAAGGGTAAATATTGTACATTGTTTGGCGAACTACGTTCTCCAAGTTGCGCATAAGTTTATCATAAAGTAGATAATAGAATAGAAATTTTGAAAGCTAAGGCACTCTAGGTTCTCTGTTTAGATGCGATCCTAATATTCGCTTCAAATAATATCACCAAAATTCGGCTGGGATCATCAAAGGCGACCAGGAACGAGGATAGGATTATCAAGCTCTACTTTTGCCATACAAGATTGTCCTCAGGACACTAAATACTAAGATATGTATTATTTTTTCAATAATAAGAATTAGAATTCCTAATGAAAATAAGAGTGGGCAAGGGGTCCAGTCAGAGTGGTCAGCACTAGTTAACTATTGGAAACACATTAATTTCGAATAAATTTACGATGCAGACGTTCATCATTTATACATTATAATATAGCGCATGGGTTCTGAGCCTGTATAAAATCAGATCATTCACGTGTGGCCTTCAGTCAGTCATTCATCTCTGGTCAATCGTAATTAAAATCTATAAATTAACATTCGCTCAAGTATAGAAATATCCGCTATGAAGAGGTTGTTAATTATTTTCATTTTTATCGCTGTGTTATCACGTGGAATAAACGTAGAATCAAAGCGAACGTGTGAGTGGGTAGTTCATCAACCCTTTGAAATATGCTACGAGGGTGGCCAATTGCTAACAATCATTCCAAAGGAACCGGGGTCCATTTCAAGCATCGACCTGGACCTGATGCATATTGCCTCAATACATCCCAGTGCATTGGCAAATTTGAAATTCAAGGAACTCGTTCTATACAAAACCCCTCTAAAACCAATAAAATCTATAAATCTTAAACCAGAATCATTTGATAGAACAGAAGCGGAGATCGTCTACGTGATAGGCATCAATTTTCCAGTCACACCAAATCCTTTCAGAAACTTCAAGTCTTTAAAGACCATGTATTTAAAGTTCAATGGTTTCGAGAGTTTTCCTATCGATTTCTTTACGGACTTTCCACACCTCATAGATCTTCAATGGATACAGCGCGACTCGTGCAAGACCATTTCGTCTACATTATTCACCAACGTTAATGCCGAACTGAATTCCTTAGTGATAAAAGACGCAATAACTCACATTGCACCGAGCTCTTTTGTCAGATTTAACAACTTGACCAAACTTGTGCTAGGCGCGGCTAAGCTAGATCGTCTACGACCTGACATGTTCAGTGGTCTCCATAACTTACAGTACCTGGACTTGTCTTCGTGTGGAATTAAGAGCATAGAAGCGAATACCTTTCATGAATTATCTCTCGTAACGCTCAATTTGAAACACAATGAAATCAGCGATATCGCACCAGAAGTGTTCCTCAAGTTACCCGTCAGTGAACTCAATTTGGAGGGGAATAGGTTGGAGGAGATACCCAGTGAAGTATTCCATAGTAGAGGTGTGATGTTTTTATCCTTGAATAACAACCAAATTAAAAGGATCAGGGCCGGGATTTTCAAAAATTTGACTCATTTATGGACCCTAGATTTGCAAAATAACCAGATAAATCACATCGAACCCGGCGCCTTTGTCGGTTTATGCCTGAAAAATCTCTTGTTGAATAATAATTCACTAGAAATCCTGCACAGTGACACATTCCATAGTCTCAGTTTGACAATGGTTCTAAATCTCCGGCAGAATAGGTTGCAGGAGATACCCAGTAACTTGTTTCATAGTACCAGAGATTTGGAGATGCTAGACTTGAGTGACAACCAAATTAAAGACATCAGAGCCGGGACTTTCCAAAATTTTTCTCATATGTACAGCCTGAATTTGAGCAGCAATCAGATAAATCATATCGAGCCCAGTGCCTTTGTCGGTTTATGCCTGGAAGATCTCTTGTTGAATAATAATTTGCTAGAAGTCCTGCACAGTGACACATTCCAAGATCTCAATTTGAAAATGGGTCTAAATCTCCGGCAGAATAGGTTGCAGGAGATACCCAGTAACTTGTTTCATAGTACCAGAGATTTGGAAACCCTAGACTTGAGTGACAACCAAATTAAAGTCATCCGGGCAGGGACTTTCCAAAATTTTTCTCATATGTACAGCCTGAGTCTGAGCAACAATCAGATAAATCACATCGAAGCTGGTGCCTTTGCCGGTTCACACATAGAGTACCTCAGTTTGGAAAATAATTCGCTGGAAGTTCTACAGAGTGACACGTTCCAAGGTCTCCATTTGAAAGCGGTACTTAGTCTAGACCACAATAATATTACCAGAATCCAACCAGGAGCATTGAAGACCATATGGATGGATAAAGAGTCTCTCCCTTTCATTACCTTAATTATTAAAAATATGACCAATTTTCCAGAGGAATTGCCGCATGACTGGATGGAGGCATAACCACATGTGAATTCGACCTACAATATGTAACTATTGAATTGAAATCGTCTTTTCTCCGCGATTATTTTCATCCAATAGTATTGTTTATTTGAACAATGGTCTATGCTGCAGTAGTACAATAATGTACAATCAAATTGTGTAATTTTAAACGAATAAACTATCTCATCAAGTTGGTTAATTTCACAGCACAATTAAAAAACATCATTTAATGATACACGATAATTTTTATAGAATCTATGGGAGCCTGGCGACATAGTACCCGTCGCTGAAATGCAACAAGTATATCTAAATAATTCCTCATCAATGCCGCTATAAGACTAAAAAATGCACTAACATTGGAAATCGCATTTATTGCATTGCTTTTACTGCTTTTACCATAATCTCTGAGTGTCAAGTTATTACTGCCAATTCCTATTAAACGCTAACATACATTTTGGGGAATGACAAATTATCACAAAGCAGTTGACGAATTCGACTCTTCGAAAGATGTGCAGAATAATCCAACTGAAATCCATCACAATTGAAGAATTGCATTGATTCAGAGACATAAAGAGTTAAATGAATTTTCAGTTGACAAATATTTTATACTCACAGCCCTGAGAACCTTTTGGATACAATTCCAAATGCATTCGTCATCCTTGTCGCTGATAAGCCATAGCTACGTAGTCAATAATACTTTCCGATACGGCACTACTCGTACAATGTGATATATATATATGTAACTTGAATATACTGAAGTCAATATAACTTTTTCCTTCGTTTTTAGGAGTGGGGGTGGGGTTACAAATGAAAATTACGTGGAGCGAGTCATGGTTCACATAGAAGGGCCATTATTCATAAGGTGATCACTATTCTAAAAACGAGAGGGACAAAACAAATAGAAAATCTCGATTATATCGATAACTCGAAAGTCTGTCACACTTATTTCTTATTGGTCGCTACATTGCCCGCGAATTTTCAATTTTTGGTTTCCATGAACATTGAGTGAAATATTGGCACTACTGTCGCTTCGATGACCTTCCCCCCATGCTAGCGCGCGCAAGCGCGCCCACTGTCTCGTGTATTCAAAACTCACTAATACTGGATGTCTCCCTTCAGAATAACGAAATTTTTCAAGTACAGCGCACGAGCTGGTAACATTGAGCCAGTGAATGAGCTCATATACACAACCGTACTGTTTTTTGACGGTTAAATAGTAATATCACAGTATTTATGTTAGTGATGCAAATAAAACGAATTGTTTAGTGATCCTAAAATAACCAGGAGTCGGAATGAGTCATTAAACAATGGAGTTCGACATCAGAATCACTAATAATAAAGAATTTTGTAGTGTGCCTGGTTGCAACCAGTGCCGCCTGCCGAAGTGCTACAGTAAGATTTTTTCAATTCTCAGAAAAAAAGCAGTTTGTCAAAGTAGTTAATAAATTTGGTGAAGAAGAATTAGTTGATTGCTTACGTCTATTGAAAAAAGTTCCGAGAATAAGAAAAAACATAACAAAATCGATGAAAATGTTTTTTTGTCACTGAGTCCGTGAAGAAACGCTTTATGGCCGCCTCAAGTCGCATTCGGCTCGTCCTATACCTCATATTCTCCAGCAAGTTCTTCACGACCTAGTGTCAAAATATAGTTGTTCATTATAGTTTACAATTTCAGTTCTTTCAAAGTGTGTCTAACAAAAGATGAAAATTTAATGATTTCAATTTCCCTCTCACTTAACTATCAATTAGTTTTCACTGATAGTGAAAAAATATCAACAATAGTTACTTGTTACAATAGAGTAGCACTGCAACAGCATATTTGCATGTGCCACTAAGTCCACCCTTACAATTACATTTCATCTCAATTACTTGACCACTTTTATTAATTTTTCCACTGATTTAATGTGGATTTCCTTTTCGATGAGACGTTTGTAAGCAAAAAGCAAGAATTGAAGGCATATTTGGTGACAAACTCTCACAAGTAATCGCTGCATATTGTATCATATGGGCTCAAGCAGTATTTCCCCTTCAATTAAATTGCGATTACTTGGCTGAGTCTCAGCAAATCGAAACAGTTCTTCAAGAAACATTTTCATCTTCACCTCAAGACTTTTTTAACGCACAATCGGTTACCTGTTCGCGTTAGTTATAATTTCGATCGCCGAGCAGTTAGCCACGCCTACGTTAGAGTTCTTTTCATAATTTTAACTGCTGTTGTCTGTGTCCTTGGTTGTTAGCTGATTGAATGTTTACGATTAAGCCCCAGGAAATAGGCCTCATATCTAATCACTTGGAGATTACTGATCATTTGAATATTATGAACTCACCATTTTCGAAATGGTTATAGGCGTCAAAAATCTTTACCTACAACTTAATACACTATAACGGTATTTGTTGATAGTGCAATATCGCGGATATTCATTGATTCACCCTAATCTTCCATTAAATTATTCTCGGAGACAATAGATCAAAATCGTTGTCGATTAGACTTTTCGGTATTGAAATGGAATCCCGTGGTAAATTTCTACAAGCAGAAGGGAGCGATTGATCTCACGGAGACGGAAGAGTGGCACTACTATCGGCTAGGCCTCGAGGCTTTCCGAGGAAGACTAAAACAATTAAATACCCTTTTAGATGAATAGTGGATTTATTTTTCTACAACATAATTACTCCAGACCTATATGGTCGACCATCAGAAGGACCTATTTAATCAGACTGGAGCGCAACCGGTGTAATCAACCACGCATAGGATCCCATCTGGGCCTCTTAATATTCGTTGTATGCGTCACAGTCACCTCGGTATGGTACGCCACGCACTCGTCCATCATCTGCATGCATGAAAAATCATTTGATATTTGTGCGTATGAACGACATTATGCTATTTCATTTCTACTTACACTACAATTTTTGGCCTTCTCGAATGTTTGACATATTATGCTCAATAGGTCGTCGCAATCCGCCTCGTATCTTTCGACATTTGGTAGCCCACACTGTTAGAAAAAAAATGCAATTTCACGGATAACTTACCAATAATGTGCAGGACAGCGACACTGAATTTGAGGTGGGGATGAAAGAACCAGGAAATTTCCAGTGTCGCGGAAAATTCTGGAATATTCCAGAATTTTGAGCAGTGTAAAAATGAAAATTCCTCAATGTCATTAAATTTCCAAAGGAGTATAAATATTGAGTACCGAGTAACATGAAATATTCAGTAAAATCTGAAGTTTCTTCCCTGAAATTATATTCAGTGTCATTGTCCGAAAAATTCAGGAATGTCTTCCACGGAATTTTCTGAATTTTTATTCATTTTCAGGGGCAAATGAATGTGAAATTTCCAGTTCTCAATGATTTTTCATCATAATCATGAATTCTCAGTAACAAAATTCCTTGAAATTCCAATAAAAATTAAATGCAATAAAAATTTTCGAGAAGTCTACTGGATAATTCAGACAAAATTTTTTAACAACGCAGATTAAAAAAATCAAGGGCAATAGGGAACGAATCATCACCAATAGAAATAATAGCGTTGTTGTTGATTTGAAGGAATTCGTTTCAGCATGAAACACTGGGACTAATTTGAAAATTAGATTCATCAATAATGTATCACTTACCCAAACTGTACCAATAATGAAGAATAGGATGAATTTCATGTTGAAACGAAGAATGATGACGTGTTGGTTGTAAGCACTGGCTGATATCTGGTTAGGCTCTTATACTAAAGATTCCTTAGATATGGACAATATATTAAACGGAGATCCCCGGGGCTAAATGAGACTTTCTAAATTGATTCCTTTGAAAAATAACTTGAGAAAAAATCAGTGGAAATTTTTGAAAGAGTGAATGAATTTATTTCTTCGTGAAATATTGTGATTAATTTTTTTTTAATATCGAATCGCAATGACGACAATTTCAGAATAGTTGTTTTGGAGAGTGAACATGAAATTTGATAGCTTCTACCTGAGTATTCTCCACGTGCATCATGACTATTCAATAATTTATTTTTTATTTTTTCACGGTAATGTATTCGTCTTTCAGCACTTCACATGCAGTTGTCTTCTTGTAGGTCACGAATTTGTAATAACCTTTATCATTTTTCTGTTCCTGTATTGATTTTTATGTCAGCACTCACTGAGGTATGCATAAAATACATCGAAGTAAGAATAAATTGTCGGAAAATGATTTTCACGTGTTAATCAAATGGCGACAGCCTTTTTGCAATTGGACATGTCTCGAAAGAGTTAATTGTCTAGCTATTGAGAAATCGATCGAATAATAATTGAAGTAAATGAAAAATAACTAAGTAACACTGCACAAGTATTTCGTGATACTTAGATTCAGAACAAAGTTAATCGAGATTTCGAATGACTCAGATGGTTTGTACTGATCGGGGAAAATACTTTTAATCCATTATTAGATTAAAACACAGTTCTTTTGTAATCATAAATTTTTTTTTATCAAATTATGAAAGTAAATCGATATGGCTAATGAAAACAGGTGACGAAAAAGAGATGATATTTTTAAAGAGTACGTCATATATAGTAAATAAATAAAAAATCGGAAACTAACACTCAGCGTCATTTAAAAATCGTGAATTATGTTTTCAAATGTCGTGTTTCCTAAGAACATTTTTCTGTGCGTTATATCTATCAAACATTAAAAAAAAAAATTTCTAACAGTGCAGAATTTCTTCCGCCAAGCACTGAAATCCGGCCCATTGAATACACCTCATTGACCAGCCCAAAGAAAACAACAAGAATGAAACCAAAAAAAACCATACACATCCCGTTACGTTCCGTTTATCCATCCACGAGTGTCGCGAATTGTGAATCGTGCGTATCCCGTCTCTCCCGGGGTCCACTAGCCGAAGAAGAGGGGATACGTTACCGGTACCTCACAAAGCTCCTTTTCTTCGCCGGAGAGAAAAACGAGAGTGTATACTTGCACGTTCTCCGAAAAAAAAGAGCTCCCCAAAATAAGTGTGTAAACCGAGTTGCGGACCAAATGTGGACCCTGTTTCAAATTAAAACCCAAGTGCGTGTGCGTTCTGCGCTCGCGAAGGTTGAAAACGAAGAAAAGGAGAGGGGCCCCCACTGGCCCCATGGCCCAGGAACCTACAAACCCCATCGGTTTCTTGGTCCCAATCGTGCTCCCAAAAGTCGAGCAACCGTCTCCTCTTTCATTCCCCCCCCCCCCCCCCCCTTTTTTTTTTTTCCAATTCCCTTCCACCCATTTAACTCTTTTTCATTTCCCCTCTCCCCTACGTTCTTTTTATCCTCCAACTTCTTCAGATCATCATATGCCTCATTTTCTTACTTGAAATTTCGCCGCGTCTCCTCTGGTGTTGCTGGACGTTGCATGACTCCGTCCTTTTCCCGCTGAATATACCCGTAAACAATGCCGCGAAGCGTGTATAACAAGCCCCTCGGCTTCTTCAAGAAAACAGAGGGAACTCTCTCCCGCTTCTGGGCACATTATGTGCACGCCCCCTTCCCCTCTCGCACACGGCAATGAGGTATAACGCTGGAGAAGTACGATAAAACCTTCGCTGCTGGTCTCGAATCTTCCTCGGTCTCACCCCATCACCCAAATAACAGGAGGAGTTGTATTCCGCTAAATTGCCCGTTTCAATCCGTTTTTGGGGCTCTCGGAAATTTGTATGAATCTGTGTGATCCATTTTTTTTACAATTGCCGGGAATACCTTCGGAGCAAATTGATTTTTACAAAGCCGTTAGCTCGTTAAGAAAGGCTCTGGCGAAATCTTTAACGGGGGTCTCACTAGTTCGTCGCCATTTTTTGATGGAAAATGTCAGCGATTTTTTTTCCATTGGTTTTAGGGTAGAACTATAATTAAATTGTCAGCCGGTTTCATTAATTTAATCTATTATTATCGTCGTTATTTAGGAAATTGCATTTATAGGGTAATAACGGAACTTTTTTGCCTCAATGTAAGATATTTTTCTCTAGAAAATTTTCCAGTCACAATTTTTTTAACAGAAGTACGGTTATAGACTGAGGATGAAATATTATTTTGTCAATTCAATATTTTTCAGACAAAAATTTAAAGTGAGGTTTGACTAGAGGTATTTTGGACATTTTTATGGAGAGAACGGTTCGGCACAAATTACGGGTAAAATTACCATACCACTCAGTAAAACTCGTTGACTGCTCAGTAAAAGTTATCTAGACAGTAATTACTCGATCGCTCAGCAATTCCTGAAAAATTACATAATTGCTCATTAAAATTTGTTTACTGTTTACTGAAAATTATCTCGACATGTGTGTAATTGTTGGTGAAGATGTTGAATTTTAGTGTGGGGTTTGGTGATTTTTTCCCTAATTAAAAAAATGCAACAATTACCAAACGAAACGGTGATTTCCACTGAAAAATGTTTTCAGTGTCCTTGTCCAAAGCAAACGTATTTGGCAGAATATAGTATTTTTCCGGTCTATGGCGATAGGGTTTTCTACTCGTATGAGGACTGGCCAACCACACGAGTAGGAAACTTCCATCACAACACCCCAGAAACAATATTTTTTTGTAGTGATTTTCAAATTTTCGAGTTTAGGGAGAATGCCATACCAATTCTCAGACTAGATATCGTGAGAAGCAGGAAAGAATTTTTTTTTCTCAGTGTACTCCTCAAAAAATTATTTTCCCTGACTGTATTATATTCTTCTTCGTGTAGTTGAAAGTCCTTGATAGACCAGTCATTACAATCTACGTAATAATGTCAATAATTTCCATTTCCAAATTCAATTTATTTTTCCGCCTATTTCAATACCTTCAAGGACAAGAGTTTCCCCATTGTTTAGCCAGGAAAGGGTAATTACCATTACGATGACTATTTATCAAGGCTTAAGTATTAAATTTATAAGACTGCATTAATTCGTTTCATCCTCATTTCAATATTGCCCAAGGCGAAGGCTCCTTCTTGTACCCAAGAAATTAAAATTATCCATTCCTTAGATAGAAACGGAAGATCTTTGATCCTAAGTGTAAACGATTTTGCTCTTGATCATTTTTGGGGCGTGAGGATTTTAATAGAAGCACGGATGTACTTCTAAACAAAATATTTTTCGTCAGGGCACTACAATCATCTCTGTGTAGGTAATGGAAAATATTTAATACATCAAAGTAATTACAATCCGCAATACACCCAATATTACCAATTCATCGAGGTTTAAGTAATAATGTCAACAGGCTCCATTAATTTGTTTTATCCTCATTTCAATATCACCCAGGGCGAGGGCCCCCCAGTTTTTTACCCGGTAAATCGTAATTACCCGTCCTGTTTTCTCCTCATTCTCAACCATCGACTCTTGAATGTTTTTTAATTTGCCATTTATCGATTATTGGTTATAACCCAGCTGGAATGAGAAAAAAAAAATCAAGTGAACCAATTCCAAACGAGATCTCTCCGACGTGCGTTTTGTCGTCACGTGCATTTTTATGCTCGAATGCCTGAGTTATATGTTACAATGTTACGATTGTACGTAGTACACTCGGTACCGTTTGCGGGGTACTCACGTACGATGGCTGCATTAATGCACGCTACCGACTCATTTCAAAACACTGGATTCTTCAACACCAAGTATGGTGGATTACGTCGGTTGACTTCGCAAATTCAAGGGAACCTTTTTATTTTTGGGACACGGCGGGTGGGTCTGAGTTGTTAACGATTCAGGCGTAAATTTATTCAATTTTCATTGGAAAACGTTCGACCAATGAACAACTGCCGACATCACGGGGAGTCCTTAATTTCAATTTCATTTACGAGAGTGGAGTTTATGGACAAATTTGCAGTAGTAAGGGTGAAATAAATTCACATCTTCATTCAAATTTTTAATAAGAAAAATTGATTGAAAAACACTAAAATTTAATAAGTTTTAGGGAGTACAATCCTGTTTGGTGTGGTCTGCTGTAAGTTTTTGGTAACCAAGCACTAGATACGTTGACAGGCGTAATGATGAGAGTTTGAAACAAATTGATATTTAAGGTCGTTCCACATGAAAATAGTTAAAATAGTTTAATATCCATTTTTCAACATTTTTTATTTCATTTAGAAGGTCAATTAAAGCCTTTAAAAATTTAAACTTCGAACTTTTAAAATCTAGAACTTGAAATTTAAGACCGTCCAAATTTTGAATTTTTTTTTTTTTTAAATTATTTATTCAACTTTCTTTTCAGAAACTTTAGGAGTTTTTTACATTTTTACTGTCATTGAGTATTTCGGAAAGTGTCATTGAGTATTTCGGAAAGTGTTGTTGGTAATTTGATGGTTGCTCTATCGTTTGTGAATTTTTGGCAGTCAAATAGTATGTGCTTCACTGACATATTCTCTGGTTATAAATTTTGAATTTGACACTCTGAAAAGGTTAAAGATTTCCAACTCTCAAGGAAAAGCAAATTTTCAACTTAATATTTTTACATTTCAAAAACAGACCGTCTGAACATTGCCTTTTATAACTTTTGAAATCCCCAAATTGCAAATTATATTCATGACATGGATTAATCCAAAATCGAAATGAGTGCTTTCAAAAATTGAAAAAAA
>JAPYZN010003989.1:0-13913 GCA_030522865.1 Psyttalia lounsburyi | reverse complement strand
GAGGCTTGGACCAAGCTTGAACCTGTGGTGATACCTAGGTAAAACCAAGCTTGCTAATATCCTGGGAATCAAAGCTTTGATACCGATCTAGTTCCAATCCTGGTCCAAGCTTGGTAATCCAAGCTTGCACTCAGAGGCTTCAACCAAGCTTGAACCTGTGGTGATACCGAGGTAAAACCAAGCTTGCTAATATCCTGAGAATCAAAGCTTGGACACCGAGCTAGTTCCAAGCATGGTACTCCAAGCTTGCACTCAGGGGCTTGAACCAAGCTAGAACCTGGGGTAATACCTAGGTAAAACCAAGCGTGCTGATATTCTGGGAATCAAAGATGGTCACCGAGCTAGCTCCAGGGGGGTAAAAAGTAGGGTAGGGGTAAAAAGTTAAAATAATAGGGATGCGGTCGGGTTTTTTTAGATTGACTAGATTTAGATTTTTTAGATTTTCGTGACTGAGTTCAAAGATTAAAGTAATAGTAAATAACCGTTCTATGCGCGTATGCAGTAACTTTTCATAATTCAAGATTGTTCAAAGATGCGAAGGCTGGAGATAGCTCGCAATATTATCGTTCAAATTTATTCAACATGAAACAAGTGTTTCATTATACATGAAACAAGGTTTTCACAGACAATTTTAGAGCACCTCCGGTGCTCAAATTCTACTTCTTCTACTTTCTGGCTTTAGGCTTCTGGGGGGCCTGCGCCTTCTGTCTCTTCCTCTTGGACTTCACCTTCTTCCACTCAGTTGGTTTGAGAGGTTAAACTGACTGCTTGTCAAGCACACCTTTGGCGACCTTCACTTGGTTTTGTTTCTTCTTCTTTAGGTGCCTAGTGTTCGTTGGTGGCGACTGTTATGACTTCCTTTTCACCGTGGAAGCCTTATTGTTGGACACAGCATAGCTGTCATCCTCAAGCTCTGAGTTTACCGAGGTAGTAGTGGCCTCAGTGAGCGTTTGTGTCCTGTTGGCAAGAAAAGCTGCCGGTATGATCGTCACGGGCGTCACCTGTCCTGCATGTCCTCCAAATTGCCTCAGACGTCTGGCCGAGGTGCTAATGGAGTTTACTAACTCTCTCGCATGAGTGTTGATGCTCCTTTTCTCTTTCATATAGGCAGTGAGTTCAATAATAAGTTGCTCATGCCTATCCGAAACCGTGTTCATGTTCGCGCTCGCGTCCTGTCCGGCTTGTTGGGCATGCTGGAGTTCACCTCTCCTATATGGTAGCATGTAAGGCCAAAGAGTCCACCTTTAGGGAACGTGATGATTGACTCTTCCCAGAATCCAAGGAGCCAACGTTGGCCACTGGGGCTTTCACCCGATCGGAACCAACGACAGGATTTACCTCTATCAGAAGAGTTACCGCCTGGAATAATATCGTTTTATCATCAGCACTGTCCGTTTTCAATTAGGCTGTTAGCAGAGCCACCGCTAAGGCTTTTTAGGGAGTCCGCCCTTCGCACGTCTTTTTTGGTAAAGTTCGGCTTCTGTAGGAAGGCGTTGGTTCACGCTGACGTATTTTATTTGGTCGATACCCTATATTCTGAGCATTAGTGCAGAGTATCGAGCGTTCTCTCATCTACCACCCGGATACGTACCACGTAGCAGAACCTTCCAGGCTGCAAAAACTCTCGAAGAGTAGTGGCGTTCCTCCCGGAAAGGTTCATGTTGCACCCTTGGTTGAGAGTTAGGTCTAAACCACTTCTTGGTCGGAATGAATCCCTTAAGCTCCTCCACTAACGTCAAGGTCTTGCAGTTCCCAGGAGGAGTTTTCGTATGTATGTGTGTGTGCGTGCGTGTGCGTGTGTGTATCTGTGCTCACTTTTCATTCGCGCTCTCAGGCGAACGGTGAGTGGAATCGGAATGGGGGGTGTTTGCGATCGATGGAGGTCATCGAGGACAAGATCGGATTAGTTTGGGAAGCAAGTTTTTTAAAATAAGCATCTAAAGAAATTTTGATCCTTCAATTCCTGTTATTCACGCTCCCGTGCATACGCGTGATGGGATCTAGGCGATTATGGTCGCAGTTCATGGCCATTGACTTGAGGAAGATTCCACTATCGAAATCCCCCCACTACTTTCCGGGTTTCTTGTTGAAACAAATGCAAAGAGAGAAAAGTGACATTATTTGATATATAACGCCTATATTGAATTTTCGTTCACGCTCCCGCCCGGACGAGTAATCCGATCGAAGTGATTTTGATCACGATCGATAGGTAGTAACTTAGTCCAGATCTCATCAGGTTGGAAGTGAATTCCCTCCCTCACCTTTTAAACAAAGGGGTTCAAAAAGAGATTTTGTTTTGTTTTCCTTCTTCCCTTCTGAAGAACTGTGCCAAAATTCTACGTTAATATTTCAGGAAGTTGTTTACAAGGCTCGTTAAGGGCTAACTAAAAGAAAAAAATTGCGTTACGAATCATGTTAACCCATCAGCGGTCGCGCTATGAGATTTTCTCTCACGCTTTTTTTCAGGGTATAGAAAACTTGACCGAAAACTCGATATTTATCAGCGAAAATTCTTCTATACTCCAAGTCACAATCTCTCTTACCTCTGAAACCGGTCCGAATGGCCTAACATTTGTAATTAATTTTTTTTTAAATTTTTTCAAGCTCCGTCACAAAATGTGAGAGATTCTCTCACTGCGCGTCTAAAGGCAGTTGGCGAGGAGAGCGCTTTGGGTGAGCTCGATCGCGGCCGATACAGACCGAAGAGCTGAACGGTGGAGCGGTGGGGTGGGGAAAAGCGGAAATCTGTTCGCAATTTTTGTATACACAATGTAAATAATATATAAATATAATTAGTTCCAAATTTAAGACGTAAGCACGATCAAATATTGTCTCATCGAATGCGCGCGTAGCCGTGAGAGTTTCTCCCATCGCGCGCGTAAGCATTACCGGAAAGTTGGTGCGACCAGGACGGGTTGAGAATTGGTTGAGAAGTTAGTACCCGTAGTGGGTCACATGGACTCCAACACGTCGCAACAACAATGGCCCAAGAAACGAGCCCAATTTTCTTCGATTATTTTTTGAAACGATTGACATAGATGAAGCTTCTAGATTTTTAAATAAACTATGTTACCCATTTGATGACAAAATGGTCGACTTTAATGCTATAATAATAATAATACCACACCATAATAATACCACATGTGGCAAATTAATGACACATGTGGAATTTAGTAAATGAGGGAAAATTATTTAACGAAAGGAATGTTGATGTTAAGTTAGACGCACCTTCTTTTCGTGAATGGAATGAGCAATTACAACAAGTTTTTGTATAAATTACAACAAGTTTTTGTATAAATTATAGATTTGTTAAATTTATAGACTTGTATATTCACCTGGAGTTGATCAAAATTTTTTCGCTGTGCTTGCAATTCTGAATTTCCAAATGCCAGTTCCAACTCATTAATTTGCGATCCCTGATAATCTATACTGTCCTGAAGATGGGCATAAGTCTGTCTCAGAGTTTCGTCCACCTCCTGCTTAAGGATATAAAACCAACTCATAATTTATACACATTGTTTGCATAGTGTATTCAGTACTACAATGTTGAAATTGCCATCAGATACATACGTCAGGTCCAAGATGCAGAATGTCAGATCTCGAGGAGCTCTCTGCAACATCAAAAGTTTGATCAATATAAGTAACGACATCTGTTCGAATAAAATGCGATTGTGATGAGAACATCAGAATTGAGTAGATAATTTAACAAATAAATTATTAAATGTGTCTTTCGGCTCTAGATTCTAAGGAATCCTTAGAGGGAATAAAATAGAAAGGGAATTTAAAACCAGAGCTTTCTAAGCTCTAAGCAATTCCTTAATTATTGTTTCACATTCTGCCTTAGCAACATTTGAAATTCTTATACTAAGAGAAGGAGATGTTAGTTATCATTATAAAATAAATCCTTTCCCTGAATAAGATTTCATATATTAGCTTCCCGATAGGGAGCCATTAGTTTCACCTCGAAAATAAAATTGTAATTTCACGAAATGTCAACGTTTCATGAACACCCCTTGTTTTTATTTAGCGAGGTGTCTGTATGTGTGTGTGTGCGGATGTGTGTGGGCGTGTCTGTGTGTACTCACTTTTTTTCGTTCACACTCCCGGGGGTGTTCGCGATCGATAGACATCATCGAGGACAAGATCGGATTAGTTCGAGAGTGAAATCCCCCCACCCCTTGTTGAGTTTTTTTTTGTTTAAATAAGGATTACAAGAAATGTTTATCTTTCATTTTCTTTCGTTCACACTCCCGCGCAGGCAAGTGATCCGATCGAAGCGATTTTGATCGCGATCGATAGGCACTGACTTTTTTGTCTAGATCCCATTCGGACGAGAGTAAATTTCCCCCACCCCTTTTCGAATTCTTTAAAGTGCAATCCTCTCATCCTTTGTAAAACTTCTGAAGGGTGTCTCAATTTCTACGTTAATATTTCAGTCTATCGGGAAGTTCGTTGTGAGGCTCGTCAAGGGCCGAATACACGAAAAAAATCGCGTTACGAATCGTGTTGAAAATTAGTCGGGAAGATAGTAGTTCAACGGACCAACAATGAGAGCGAGCGCAGCGGGCGACCAACAACCCCGACCAATTTTTTAAATTTATAGGGGAGATGGGTGCAAAACGGACATCGTAAATTTTTTTTGATTCTCCCGATTTTTAAACTCCTACATTTCCATCATTTTTTTGTTTGAATCATGAAAGAAATACAGAATTGAACGCGCATAGGAATAATGGAGTACTATAGGACATAGATGTGCTTAGACAAACGAAAATTGAGCCGCCAAAGTTTCAATTTTTCAATTAGGCAGAATTAAGAAATCTAATGAATATGTATACCTTTCCACAACAATTATAAATCAATAGATACATTAAACCATTTCAAAACATTCCTCAAACTTTTATTTTCAAGCTATAGGGAATAGATAAATCATTTCTAGTTTAATTGTCAATTACTGATGATGCGTTGAGAGTCGATGATTTAAACTTAAAACTGGGTCAAACAAAATGTTTTTTATATTTATAAAAGAAAAAACAATTGAACAGGTAGCAGAACAAAAACATGATAATTATTTCCTCGCCCGTTTGCATATCTCACGAATGTAATCATTTGCTGCGTTTTTAGGGGGTATTCCGGCACACTTCATGTGGGCCCAACGGTCGGGGCTTTGGCCATTACTATTGAGTCCCATGATTGACGTTCAATCTTTCTTTCTCGTTTTATAAACATTTTAAACGTTTTCGACTTTCCTTAACATGAAATGCTACCCCCACCACCTCCATTTTGCGTATGGAAGCGTTACCCCCACTCCTTCGTTTGATGTTAAAAGTTATGCTGACTGAACCATAGGATTTCCGTAATTGATCAGTGAGTTACCGATTTTAAATAAAAAAAATCGATTGTTTAATTAGAAAATGCTACACGTTCGATTGTTTGAGATTTTTATTTGTCCCTCTCACGATCTTGCTCGTTATTTTATCACTTCATATTGAATAAAAATCCCCAAAAAGGGGTGGGTATGTAGAATGGAGTTGGATATGATTGAATACGCACCATTTTTTTTCGAGATGTGAATTTCAAAATTTTGAAAGGTAATTGACGCGGGTTCACCCAGGTTCACATTTTTTTAGTTTCTAGGTAGCGTAACGCTCACAGTGAGCAAGAAATTGTGGCGTTTTCTAACTTTTTAGTTTGTAGCCGAATAATATTATAAAATACAGAAAAAATATAATAGGTCGTAGATTCAGTAAAATTTGGAGGGTGTTCATTTTGCCCCCACCCGTCCAACAAAATATTTTCATCGACAGAGGTTGTCCCTTTTTGTGGTTCTATTCTGAGCCATCTGAAAACGCTCGAACATATTTGTTCCTTAAGGCGGCCGTTTTGCCCCAGTCTATTGGTTTCGCCCCGAAAATCGTAATTTCCTGAAATGTCGACGTTGCATGACCAGGAGAACACCCGCCCCCCCCCCCCCTTATAGTGAGTCGTCTGTGGGTGTGTGTCACCATGTGTGTGTGCCACCGAGGACAAGATTGGATTACTTTTGGAAAGAAATCCTCCTACTCCTTTTTGAGTTTTTTTTTTAGAAATAAGGATTATAACAAATTGTGATATTTCAAATCCTTTCGTTCACGGTCCGGTGCAAACGCGTGATGCCATCGAGGCGATTATGGTCGCAGTTGATGGCCACTGACTTAGTGAAGATCCCATTAGCATGGGAGCGACATCTCCCTCATCCCTTTTCAGGGTTTTTATTGAAACAAATGAAAAGAGATAAAAGTGACATTATTCGATATATAGCGCCTATAGTGAGTTTTCGTTCACGTTCCCGCCCAAACGCGTAATCCGATCGGAGTG
Source organism: Psyttalia lounsburyi (assembly GCA_030522865.1). Lineage (NCBI taxonomy): Eukaryota > Metazoa > Arthropoda > Insecta > Hymenoptera > Braconidae > Psyttalia > Psyttalia lounsburyi. The sequence goes on along the minus strand of JAPYZN010003989.1, from coordinate 7,559 downwards.
ATTTTGATCGCGATCGATAGGCATCGACTTTGTTTAGATCCCATCAGTACGGGAGTAAATTGCCAAACTCTTTTTGGGTTTTTGGTTAAAAAAAAAATGAAACCATTGAAAAGTGCCATTATTTAATATATAACGTCTCAAGACGGGTGGCAAAATTCTAGGTTACTATTTCAGCCTGTTTTTCATATTTGAGTTCTTTATGAGGCTCGTCAGGAGCCGAATAAAAGAAAAAAATGGCGTTACGAATCATGACGGATCGTGTCAAGAATTGGTCGGGAAGTCAGTACTTCAACCCGTAATGGGTCACACTGGCTCCAACTCAACGCAAGAACAATGGGAGCGAGCGTAGCGAGCGACCAATAACCCAAATCAACTTTTTAATTGAAAATCAGAGGGATATTTCTGAGACAAGTTTCTTTTTCTAATGGTACTAAGGAGCTTGCAATGTGGAACGTTAACTTATTTATTCATAAATCCTTTCAACTTACTGTCAGCGTCTGTGGAATTTGCCATCTCGTCCAGTATCTTCAAGATATCTACAAATAATGGCCAGAGTTACAATCTCCATTTACGTAACGTTCGGAAAAACTCAAAACTGATAATGCTTTTGGCACAAGAGGACGCGAATACATAGCTATATTGAAATGCTATACCCAGAATTTATTGAATTCCCTCATTCTGAATAATAAAGTAATAAAAATAATTCACATAAATGAATCATGTCGGATGGTTCTTGCGGTGTCGTACATGTATAAATGATTTTTGTTTCGTACAATGCGTCCTCTTGGCAGAGAAATGAGGTTCTGTTGAACGATGGCACTACAATTGTACCTGGGTTCGACTTCATAATGTCCTGGAGGGTCGAGTTTTCTGAGTGTTCTCCATTAACATAAAATTCGTGTCGTTGTCTCTTATCTGGTGCTTCACAGTCTTGTTCCTCCAACGGTCGTTTGCCATACGGTTCCTCTGAGATATCAACTGGTTCGGTTTTTATAAACATGACCATACTATCTGGCTTACCACGATGACCTACTGGTAAATTAATTTCTGAATATTGGGAGTCATCCTCGGCCTCAAGTAATAACACTTGGCCATTTATATCTGAATTCAGTCCCATTGTTGAGTTTTCACTCATCTGGTGAGACTCATAGAGCTCTTTGCCTCGGGATAGAACTGGTCGGATGTGAGGGTTTGTCTGCTGATTTTCACTCTAGAGAATAAATAATTTAATATAATTCAATAGGGAACTTGCATACATTTTTTATTTTTGTTAATTCTCCAATTTCAATGAAGGAAATAAGCTTAAATATGAATCAATCAATAAATTAGAACTTGAAATTATACAATTTTCTATTTTTAAAGTAAAAAAAAATGTCTAATAAAAATTTTTCCTTCACACAAAAAACAATGAATAAGAGGTTAAAAAGCAATACTTAAAACGGCCCTGCAATAACTGTGCAACATAATAATCATATAATATAAAAATCCTACTGTACTCTAAAGGGTATTCATTATATCAAAATGTTATCACAAGCAAATAAATAATAATGGAGTGCTTTACCATTTCTGAACAAAACAAAACACAATTGGTGATGGTTGGCCAGTTTTTCTTCAAAACATAATGAAAAATGAATAATAGTAAAAAAAACAAGTCTCTGAATGGCATATTTAGCAATTGTACATCAAGAATTACAAAACCTCACGATAAAGCAATAAATATTGATAAGGAACATGAAAAAATTACGGGTTATCCCTAAGAAATGAGGAAAGACTCACATCACTGAGGATGTCACTAACAACAGGATTATCAAGTCCAGGTATAGCTTTGTCGAGAATTCGATATTTCCCCGAATTTTGCTGGTTTGGTGAGGCCTGCGCATGCGTATGATGGGTTGTCGAGCAACTGCCCTCATCCTGACTGCTCGCTGAAGATCCATTGCCCATTTTCCTCTTGATTTGTTTTCCCTTTCCCTTTCCAAACGGTTCGATTATCTTCACGCCCAATTGAGTTGCCTGTACAGAGACAGGGGGTAATCTATGCGAGTACATAGCTGCTTTGGCGGATTGAAGGTCAGGGGCGGGCCCTGGAGAAATCGGGAGTCTCTCCTCGAATTGTGGTGGTGAAGAGAGATCACTGATCAATTGGAGTATAACCCCCTCGAGTCGACTTGGATCCTCGACACTTGGCACTGATGATGAATGTGTCTTCATCAAGTCTGGCTCGATTATGGCTCGACTGGCGTTGGTTATCGTTGCTGAATAACGGTCCTTCATCTCGCGAATCAATTTCTCACCCTCGTCTGCATCGACTAGAGTGTTGACACAGACAAAGGACTCAAAGGTACCGGTATTGGTGTCCATCTCGAGGTATCCATGTGTTCTGAGGTAGATAAATTCACCTGTTTTTGAGAGGAGACGGTAACAGGATGATCCAAACCCGTCACGACGATCGTACACTAGAAATAATCATATATGAGGGAGAAAACATTAGTATTGCATTTTTTTGTGAATGAAAACATGTTTTCTATTCTGACATTGTCTCGCTGATGAATGATTTCTCTCAAAAGTTTTCTGACATTTATTTATCAAATCAATGGAAAGATTTTTGAGTAATCAATTGGGGACTTAATGGGCGAGTTAATACTCGCCCATTAAGTCCCCAATTAAAAGAGCTAAGGGTTTCTTCATCCATGATTGTTAGTTACCTATTATTTTATTTTAACTTTAAGAAGGCAATTAGTCGATAAAAAATAACGAACACGTTTGATCTGGAATTCATGACCGTGAAAGGTGACAAATAGCCAATTTGCATGATTTTTTGTTAATGTCTTAATCTTAAGTTAAGGCCCGAATAAATAATTTTCGCAGCACTAAAATTTGAATTAGAGCTCGTTAATGAATAATTATTTCAAATGGCCAAGATAACGGCGTCTCATTGACCATTTGAAGACGATCGATAGTCGATATTGGCAAACATCATCTTATCCTAAAAGCAACGTAAGTATGTCAATGGAGGACTTCTGATCCCGCAAGTGGTCACACAATGGCCCAATTAGAAGGCTATGTTGGTCAGTAACACAATTATGGGAGTCTAGCGGGGGTGGGTATCACCTGGGGCTCGTTCAATCGTTCAATGGAAGGTACTTTAGTAAATATTTTTCTAGATCGATAAAATTACGTATGAATTGAACTAGGAATTATGTGTTATGTGCTATGAAATTGCTCAGTTTATAGCTAAAACTTATATACATAAATTTTTCATTCACTCATAGATCCAACTGAATTACTTACTCTGCCGTAACCCAATCATTGTCCACCTGACATCATCCTTGTGCATATAACGAAAAGCATTTACGCCGGAGACCTCTTCCGACATGTATCCAGCGACAACGGATATTCTGTGATCACAGAAGATGATACGACCGTCAACCAAATGACGTGTTACATACTCCTGTTTAGTGGCTTCGAATAATGATAACTCAGTTACGCGTCGTTGCATAAGGCGTGCCATCCCAACAAAAATAATGTCGTTGCTTGAAGAGGCACGTTCTGTAACGGTTGCCAATGGTTAAATAATCGTAATTAAAGATGATATATAACAGATCAATTGGCAATCAGTGCGGTGGAGGTCTGCTTACGACAAATTTTAGTTATATCGTCTCGATTAATGCAATGAAGTCTCACCTCGATTTGTCTTTCGTTTCTGGCAGAAATCCGCTAGCCTGAGGACTCCAGAGAAATCGAAACACTTGTACTGCGTGTGCTCACCCCTTGAATTCGTTCTTTGCGCTATTTTGATGCAGAAATTTCGTCGCTGTTCAGGCAAATTTCGTTCTGCCGTTCGAGTACTGTCGTTGGATGAATTGGAGTTCTGATCTTGATTGGAACCGTCCGTTATTGCAAAGAGGGGTTGATCCGGTGTTAAACTGCGTCTCAGCTCCTCCTGGTCCTCTGGGTGAACGTAATTATATATGGATTTTCCCAGCAGTTCACTCTGAAAAGAACGTGCCATTGGAGTTTTTAATTATAGTTTAAGAAAACGTAATTATAGTTTTAAAAAATGAGTGGAGGAGGCATCTGTGTATTTGGCTTTTGAAGATTTAATCACTGGTAATGGATTATACACAGACAGAATGTGAAATTATATGTTACTTTGTAATTACAGTGATCGAGGAGTCCACCGAAAAAATTGAAAAATTGAAGCCATTGTAATAAAAATGTTGTCACCTGAAATGTTCTTCCTATGATTTAACATAGTTATTTTTATTGAATAAAATAGTACGAGATAATCAGTTGAGAAAATAATCTCCGAGAATATTAAAAATATAGTAATCAATGAAATAGGAGAAGTTACTGTGTCCATTAGTAAAATCGCCAATGGACATCGATACTATTCCGGAAATCCCCTCCTTACGCTGATAAGAGATTTCTTTCGATTCTGGAAAGCTTGTTGCAAATGATAGTATTTCATCATTGTCTGCACTGTAGCAGACAATTACGAAAATGTTTCTACAATAACATGACGAGTAGGACGAATGGTTCTACAGTATATTATTAGAGAAAAAATGAATGTCATGAATAAGTGATTAGTCCTTTTCAGAGGAAAACAATGAGATTTTAGATTTGCAAGCGATCAGAATGCGAAAATTTTCAAGAAAATAAAATTCTTCCACATTATACTAATCTCGATTTCGCTGATTTCCGAGGCATTTTCGAATTATTTGTATTCACTCTTTTTTCACTGCTCAAAATCGACTGCTGATGAATTGAAACCTCTTTGAGACATCTTATTTATCATTATGGATGCTCACATGGATATACAGGTGTCCCCTAATATCACATTTTTTTTTAAAACGCATGAAAATAAACATCAAATGATAAAAGTATTTATATTAAATTCACTTCGGGTATGATAAGGCATGTGTATGAAATCTTACCGGCAGCTAGGATTACCCAGGGTTTGCAACGTAGATGGAACTGGTTTAAATCCCAAAAATCACAATATAAGCCGTTTAGACATAGTCGAAAATTATTGAAGTTTAGAGGAGGTAATAGTACATTAGGGCAAAAGAACTTTCCACATATCTCAAAAAATACGAAATTCTAATATTACATTTTTTTACTTCCTAAAAGTATTAATGCTATAGTTAGTTCACGTGGGTTTCACAACATTAGTCTTGTTCTCACCGCAGGTAATTCAGTCTTGAGATTTTTATTCTCTCCCTGTATTCATATTCACAATGGATGTCTGATTGTAGACATCCTGCAGGGGATAATTTTGCGTATTTTCTTAAAAAACTCATTGCGAGGTCAAGATGATTATCCCTCGTCAAGCACAGACGGAAAAATTATCGTTAAGACTTAGACTTAGTATCGACTTTGTGAAAAATTGGTGAATTTTTGTGCTATACCAACTGGAAAGAAGTTAGATTAATTTCCCCTCTCTGACATTTTCATCTGCTAGGGAGATGGGAATAAAATGTGTGGTTCTATTCGTCGATATCAAGACGTATTTTTGTTGAGAAATGAAGGAATCAGTTCAATGGCACCTAGGAATATGCTACGTATCATGGATTGCTCTTTTTCTTAGAAAGACCAAAAGAAATCACAATAGTCTCCGTTTTCTTCGTTTATCATACGTCTTTATATTGTAGAACTAGTGAACCCGACAAACGTTGTTCTGCCATATACCTTATTTCTGGGAAATATTTTTTTATTCTAATAGAAAATAGCTAACACTATAAGTGTATGGGGACGTAATTATTCTTGACAGAGGAATGAATCGCGATCGAACAACAGGGGTTGATTGTAGAAGGGTGAAAATTTGAAATTGTATGTATTTTTCATTGCTAAATTATAATAAAATAAAAATGAAAAATTTTGTCAATAAAATTAAAAAACTATTTAGGGGTGGGTCACTTTTATCATTAGGGGTATAAAAAAAAAGATGTCGGCCGATTCTCAGAGCTACCCGATATGCATTGTGATGTAAATAGTAGACAATAAAAACTAAAGTAAAATCCATTAAAAGTGGCTAACGACTTTGCAAATATTTTCTATTACATATTTGGAATGTTCACTGTCAACGGACATTCTTAAGGTTCCGGTGTACTTCCAACCGAACGTTATGTACACTGTTTTGTTTCGAATTTTTTATCTACAAGAAGTTTATTTGGCAACCCATTTTTTGTAATACATAGACCTCCAAGAATAATAAATATAGGGTTGAACAAAACTAGAGAAAATTAGGACTATTTTCAAAGAGCGTTCTTGAGAAATATTGAGAAATAAGTGAGTAAAGGATAAAATAAAGCGTTAAATGACTGGGAGGAAAAATTGAGAATACGGACCACATGAACTGACAGATAATAAGAATCGCAATAAAAAGAAACATAAAAAATGCAGACATTTTTTTCAAAGTGCCTTTTTAAATTAATGCAGTATGTGGGGAGGATTGGAAGATTTCGCATTTTAGCCTCCCCAACCGCCGGATTGACGTTGATTGAACGCCATTTGCCGTTGTAATTACCCATTTTTTATTTTATCTTCTACTCTCTTATTTCTCAATAGTTGTCAAAACGGCTTTTTGAAAATGTTCCTAATGTTTTCTAGTTCTGTCCAAATATATATTTATAATTCTCCGGGATCTACTCATTACGACAACTAAGTTTCTGAATAAATGCATTTGTAGATAAAAAAATCAAAACAAAAACAATGCAGATAACGTTCGGCTGGAGGTACACCCGGGTCTTAATATGGAATAAAAATCTGGGAACTCGTAGATTCCCTTAAAATTTTTAGGGTTTTATGGAACGATGCATTTTTTCTCTTAGTACGATTGGAAGATTTCGAAATAGATAAAAATGTTTACTCACCGGTGAGTGCCCCAGCGGTCCCTCCACAGACTTGCTGACATGTACAATATTTCCAGTACTTGTAATAACAATGACAAAAGCACCATTTCCATCGTAACTCTGAAGAAGAAATTCAGTATTAAATGTCCCCTAGCCTCGAACGTATTCTAATGTTAAACTTACGTCAAGGAAAAGCTGCTCAAGATCCACGCTGTTGAATTGATCTGGGAGGAATCCCGGGGAGCCCTGTCCGATAGCTGCAACACATTTTCAAAGAATGATGTTACTTTTTTAAAATCATGCTTTGTTCATCTGCTATTTGTTGAAAATTAAAAATACGAAGGTTGTGGATGTTTATGTAGCTAAAATGATGGATACTTTACAGGGATCATAATGTTTTCTATTAAGCAAATATGACCTTCCGGCTGATTGCACGCCTCTCATTTCATGTTCATTGCTGTGTTTTGTCATTAAGGGGGAAAGCCACTGTGATGGGTCGGAAAAAATTTTTTTTTTTTTGTTTTAAATCGAAGTTTATACATTCAAAAATATGTGTACAAACTTTCAAGTCAAAATTCCAAAAATTGACTAAGTTACAATGACTTGAGTGAGAGCAGGTAGGCCGACCGTTTCTCGCTCGACCTTCCGATCACAATGTTACGCCGCTTAGTCCCTTGCTCTAATGTATTTAACATTGTGTGACGT
>JAPYZN010003987.1:0-22942 GCA_030522865.1 Psyttalia lounsburyi | reverse complement strand
CTTGGTCAGTTTCGCCCTCGTAGAGCCAACCTTACAAATACCTGATCAGGCCCCCATGTACCGTCAGGTGGACCCCATCAGATTTCTAGTCGGGTAGTTTTTGGCGTTGGTTACGGGGAATGCATTCCACATTCTTTCGAAAACAGTTGTACATAATAGAACCGTGTTTGGTGCTGGGTCAGGGAAATGCGTTCAACTCTTATTATCGGAGGACTGTGGGATTAATCCATGGAAAGGATTTTGGATAGGTGGGAATTCCGTCTCAATATATCTAATCCTCAAATAGCTGAAGAAAAAATTTAGGTATGCTCTGTTACCAGTCGAGTGCTTTTCCCATCTGAGTTATCCGAATATATACTCATTTCCATTTTAATTATCTGACAATATTGAGCCACGCCGTCCTTTTAACGGCACCCTTTTTGCAATATTTTTTGGAGTTGGGTAGGGGGAATGCGTTCCACATTTTTCATGGTAGGGCAGTGGGAATTGTTTCGGTGTTTCAACCTCGGATTTCGATATTTCCCAAATATAGAGCCATTCCAATAATTTTTCTCCAGCATCAAAATAAAGAATAATCAAATTTCAAAAAACCTCAAATAAAAAACATTAGCACAAATTCGTCACACAATTTTTTTAACGCTGCTAATTAAACCGGAACACGCCCTGCAGAAATATTATTTTCATTGGAGACAAATGAATTTAATAAACAGTACCGGTGGGAAAGAGAAATAGAGCGAGAGAGATAGCTGCGTGTGTGAGTCACGTGTTACAGGGTGGGTGGCATATGGAAGCGACGGTGTACGAGTCGCGCGGTTCAACTATGAAACAACCGAGTGTGCTGTAATGTATTTATGGGAGTGTATAAACTTTCAATTTTAGTAATGGCTAATCTGCCCAGAGCGCAAAAAAACCCTTTGCATAATTGCACCGTTTGTTTTGAGAATATTTAATGAAGCATTTTGGAATTATTTATCCTTCAGCCTGGTTTCAAATCAAAATAAACAATGAATTGGTAATGGATTATTTCAATCGCCAATGGTAGTTCCATGGCCTGATACACCGCATTCGAATGACTCATGCATTAATTAAAATAATCCATTTTGTCAATCCTTTTGAACCGCCGTGAATACACTGCGCACGAATATACAAATGCCTCATGGAAAAATAACCCCAAGACATATAGCAAACAGAAGCTGTTTGATAGACTCCATCCAATCGATAATCCGTAAACATTCCTAATTTGATTGTACCAGTGGAATTTGCATCCTGCGTTTAATGATTAGGATCTAGTAGAGTGTGTGCCTTAATATATTTGCCGGGGGATGAAATGTGTGTGTTTGTATACGGGACTGACGCTGAAAACCCTGGGATAAAATGATAGCGGCGCTGGACAAAGTGCAAGCGCGGTTTGAACAGGCTGAATCGAATCGGTGAGGTTGGCTGTGGGTTGTCGCAGTAAAATTCCACGATGCAACCACCGCGCCACGAAATGCGGGAAACCGAGAGGGCGAACATCCTCCTCATCCAACCCCTCACCCTACCTACCTCCCCCCACTCTTCCCGACTTGTGCATGTGTATTCGAACTTTTCGTGAATCGCGAACGCAAAATCTGTCCCATGGTCCCAATGTCCCATCCATTTGCATATCCGCTGTTGGTTTATACTTTTTCGATATCGGAGATCCGTGGATGTAACGACGCAACCCACGTCACTACTGGCTCGTACTCTGATTTAAGGACCAGATCGACGAAATGACTAGTCGTAACGGGGGATACTACGTTCTCCAAACCCAGAGCTCCGGCATCGACCGCTCACCGATCGTTTTTTTTTTCGATATTCGTTTTTTTTATAAAGGTTTGAAAAAAGTGTTTGCGTTGTTTAATCGTTTATCACTTAACACTAGATTTTATGCGCTGGTTCTATTAATAAGGGGCGGGAAAAAAAACGGGATGTGGTGTTTATGGTGGAGAGGGTGGTTTTAAGTGATCCGCTCATGGATCAGGGTGGTTTTAAGTGATTAGCACATGAAAATTTTACAGCACTTCAATAAGAATTCTAAAAATCAGTTGAGGGTGGTATGAATACAGCTAAGGTGTAATGAGTTCCTCAAATTATAACTCAATTTATGAATATCTGATCAGTTGTAATATTTGAGTCTTCTTCTTGCTTGAGTTACATTGTAGGGCTTCACATGAGATTGAAGTCACTTAAATGAATTACATAAATGTTCCCCCAGTTATTTCAGAGGTACCAAGAAATACCAGGAAATTCGACAGACTGTTTTTAATAGTCTTCAGAAATGTCAAAATTCACTAACCTTTTGAGTATGTAAAATTTTTCAATGAAATTTCTGATACATCCAGTGGGACGGGGTATCAAGTTGAAATGGTCCAGTTGAAAATTCTAATAAAACAAACAATCATTATCTTCCTGCTATGAAAAGAATATTCCAAATGCCATTCAATTGTAAGGGAAATCGAAAATTTCATGACCATATCCTTTTCAATTAAATTAAGTTTCAGTCTTCTGAGAACTACTATCCAGTGTCCATGAAATTGGAATTCTTTACTTGCAGTTTACATTGTTATATTGTTCTCTTCTTTGTCTGAAATTATTTCAATATCCAATTTTTTTACAGCATACAGGATGTTTCTATTTGACCTATTTTACCAGTTCAAAGTAGTAATTGCACTTTTAACCCGTTCTCCATGTAACAGAAGAATGGAAAATTTCTGAAACTGTGGGAGTAAAAAGCCCGCAGTTAACCCCACCGGCAATTGAATCAATCTAACAGCTCCATTATTCCCTTGTTGTTCCCCACCTCTCGTCACATTTTTAGTGTAGGGCTGTTATACATGTGATGTCCTCCGGCGGCTATCATTCATGTGCATTGCGATTGCATCGACGGGACCAAACTGGGGTGCATAATGAAATTTTTATAGAAAGCAAAAGAGCACAAATATAATTCCGGTGATTACACGAGACCGGTCAGACTGCAGGATGGGATCGATAAATATTTCAACGTAGCTCGTTTGACGGTTGACACATGTGCATATGTTTACAAACCACTTGAATGTAACTGAAGGTCCATTGTGACATTTGTTTGAAAAACTGTGGAAAAACAAAAAGCCAAACTGAAGTAGATGGTACAATACGACAACCCCTTTGTTGAAAGGAAAAACGGCCCTTAACGCTTCTGTAATTTTCCATTTCACTCATCGTAACCGTTTGTATGATCAAAGTGTACGGTGACCAAGCAACGGCCTTTTATCTCTTCCATCACCATGATTTTTTATTGTAATAATCTTTTTTTTATTCTTCGTAATTTCACGTACAAGGGGAAAAATCGTTGAATCGAGAATATGGTTCTTGAAATTGAGGCGGAGCTGATGGACACAGTGGAAGGTTCAGAAAAAACTTGTTTCATTCAAGTAGTTGAATGCTTGACTCGGAAAAAATTTTCGCAACTCAAGTTGAAGATTCAGTGATAATAGATTTTCGATTAAAATTTCAAGGAATTTTTAAATTCAGAATCTTATAGAAATGCTGATAAAACTTTTTTTTTAAGTTTGAATTTAATTATTTTATGGAAAGAATAATTATCAGAAAAATTCCGACCCATTTTACCTGTGATCTCAAGTCTCTTGTTTCCATTCCTTCGAATATGAACATATGGCGATTGTATTGACTAATGAGGCATAAGTCTTACACGAGAAGTTAGCCGATGGTCTAAGTGACTAGCTCAATTTATGTGTTTGTATTTTCTTAAATAAGATTTGAATCATCTCATTACTTTTGCGGATTAGGATTTGTCGCGTCTTCATCCGCGGGTGAAATCCATACTTGAACCATTGTAAAGATTTTTCATTTCACCATTCATTAAGTAGATCATCCTCATTCCTCACCCTTAACCTATAATAAAGTCTCAATATGTCACTAACTCGAAGAGATTTTTGGTAATAGTACGTTATACATACTCCAAAGTTTGCCTTTGAAAAACTGAATGAAAGTTGTTATTTATAATTGGGATGTGATGGAAAATAACATTTCTGGTGGCGGAACGCTGGTTGCTTTAAATGAATTCATAAAATCAAGACATAATGAATTGAAATTCACTATGCTTGGGTAGATGTACGGATCCTTCCCCACTCCTTCCCTACTGAAGGTAGATAACTTATTAAAAAATTTTAATAAATTAAATGAAATCAATTCAACGTGTGGAAAGGTATAATAAACCTCTCCAGCACTTAGCGTTACCCAGGGTTCGCGACGGGACGCTTGATTTTATTGGGGATTATACTTAGTTTAGGCACTAAGTGGTGAATCAATTCAGTTTCACATCAAAATTGGGTGGAGTATATATACGTCCGCATTACCAGATTTTTATTATTTGATCATGTAATATTGAAGCATCAAAAAGTACCAATTTACTAATTGGATATGAATTGGGCTTTAAATATTATTGAAGGAAAACTTCATTAAGCGCAGTAGAGTAAGCCGAGAAGACGGCGCGCTCTATGTCACCAATTCGTGAAACGATTTGAGGGGAATGGGCTCAGTTGGTAGCGGCGAATGAGGGGTGCGTGGTGGGGAGCACAGGCTGGCTGCCCCACTCCTCATTTTCATGCGGCGCTAGAGAGTAAGCCGTGAATGACGGTGAAATTGTGAGTTGAGAGGTGACACTTTAGTGCGCGTCTTAGCTATTTACGTAAAATTTATCTAAAAAAATGTACTAACGATCAGTACCAAATATTACTTGGGGCAAGGTACTGTTCGAAGTAGTATTTTCCGCACATAGTCATAACTCATAAATTAATGACACGAATATGTACGTTGTAAACTTATTTAGATATATGTGAAATTTCTTTCGACCGAAGCACTCGATGGCCGACTCCGAATTCTTCATTAATACGTTCGTCTCGCGCTCGCAGACCAATATCCATGAAACTGTGAAATTCGTCTCAAAGACACTTCACAGATGTTTCAATATTTTGCTAACTGTCACTATGTATACAAGATCATCGAATCCAATTGAAAACCAATCTTTTTTTTTGTATCCCTGATAAGTGGAGCAATTGTGCGCTTGAGAGAAATATAATTTTGCGAGACATATTTTGTTTGGAGAATCAATGTTCGAAATTATACTTTGTACTCAGTGAAAAAATACAAAAAAATGATCAGCCAAATGATTTGTTGACAATTGTCGAAATACACCACAAAATAAATTTCCTAAAAAATCATTAACGCACTATCAGATGAATGTGACGTATTAATCTCAATCCTAAAAAAATCGCCGTGTATCATTAGTTCCAACGAGCTTATTCACTCCCATTACTACTCGCCGAGAAAAAAAAACATCCTGCGTACCCCATTCAGTTTGAAATATGATATCTATCCCCCCATGCGACAGATTCATCGAGCAGTTAACGAATCCCATAAAACGATGCATAACGGTGAAATCGGCCAGACATGTACCCCACCTAGACCACTCCAAGGATTCACCGGGGGATGGGGTTTGTGAGTGGTTAGTCGTTTGCACGGTTGGCAGTCACGTGTGCGAGCATCCGAGTCCATACGAATATACCTGTGTGCATGCCAGCCACAAAAGAGGGGTCAGCTTATTCACGCTACCTGAGTTATCACACACCAGGGAATGACTGGTGTGTGCGGTGGTGCTCGCCCTCGAAATCGTTTCATCGCCATAGGGCAACTCAGTCTCTCCTTCTGACTTGCTATTTTCGTGAAACGATACCGTGAGCTGGAGAGCCACTGCTGAGTCTCTTTGGGGAGTTACCGAGAAAGCGGGTAATGCTCGGTCACTGGGTAATCGAGGAGGTTGGTCAGGGGCCGGAGGGGGAGGGGGGGGGTTGAGAGAGGGGTGAGGGGGAGGGTGTGTCCCGGCGTTATTTCACCAAACAGCAGACCACACCAGCAGCAGGGAAAAGTTTAAAGAACAACTGGGACAGTGGGGACGTTGGTAAATTCATGAAGGGAAAAAAATGTTCTCCCAGGCAGATCATTCCCTACCTTTCTCTCTGCTAATACACCCAGAACAAATGACACTGGCGTGTTGAAAAATTAATCTCTTTTCCATTGCACTACTGTACTTATGAATACCGTGAATAGTATGAAAATAAAAGGAATGTAGCAGAGGGGGAGGGGGCGAAGAAGCATGACGACGACTCGCAAAAGCACACGACTGTACGGCTGCATTAAGTTGATTAAAGCTTTGGATCCTTCAGTTGGTGCAAACGACGCAGCACCGGATTCTAGATGGAATGATTCTCTTGCTGGGGGGTTAATGAAAATATAATGAACGCGTAGAAGTGAATGTCGACACAAAAGTGTAAAAAAAAAAGGAAAAATCACATAATTTTGTTCGCGTATTTCGCATAATTCTCCTTGTGAAATTCTCTTTTCAGTGCAACTCAACTCGTCCGCGTTAAATTTCAATCTTCAATCTCTCATTCTTCTGCACCTTCATGCACGGTTTATTCACATCTATTTTTGTAGAGTACTGCAAATACACCGGGCATGAAGAAGTTGGAGGGGAAAAAAGGGGATGGGCTTTTAGCCTTTCTGCCCAAGGTAGTTTATCCGACATATACGTTATGGTCGCGTTAATTTCATATTCTCTCGGAAATCGAGCATTTCACCCCGGGATAACAGAGCGAGAATAGCGAGAAAAGCCAAAGCCGCCAATGGCCGAAGGGCATCACTGGGGCGGATGGTATGATATGTTGAAAATCCACGGCTTCATATCGAGCACCGAATGGTTATTCCCAGGAGAATATTCATTTCAACGAGTCACTTTATTCACAGAAATGGTGATGGGAAAAGAGTAAGAAGGAATTGTTGAATTATCAGTAACAAAGGAGTAACCGAGAACAGGGATCAAAGCTAAAAATAAATCGAAAATTTCCAATCAATTTTTTAATAAAGCTGGTTGTCTGAACGTTTTTTACAAAAATGAACTTTTTTAATTACAACCGCCATGAAAATTTGGAAACTGCTATCGCAACTATTATTAGATAATCGATCTTTGTACTATCGATATTAACTTCTTACACTTAAAATTGTCAAAGTTCATTGCGACAATATGACGCAGCATTAGATAGCGATAGATCGCTCATTTTATAATAGTTTGAATAAGAATTTAACAAAGATTTATGTCCCTTATAAATGACAAAATGTACTGTTAAAAAAAAAGTACTGCTGATCCCTCTGGAAGACAGCAATCTATTTACCACTTATAACCGTGCACATATTTTCAGGAAGGAAGAATGTGATTAACTTATTGATAAAGGTGATGACATAGGTAGGGTATATTTCTCTTTTCTTCGTTTTTTTAAGCAATTTTTTTATTTTGACTCCACGTTATAATATTGGTATTGGGTACAGCTGTTTGAGGAGATTTTGAAATTCTTCCCCTACATAAAAATGTTTAATTTCCTCTTGAGTTTATCAACCATTGCAGAAATTAAGAATATCAACCATTAAAATGTAGTGGTAAAATTATCAATGTCCCAAAAGTACACAATGCATTGGATCACTTACCGCCAATCAGACAAAGCCCACTAGGAACAATCAATAATAAAGCATCAAGATTGCGTTGAGCCACCATCGGTACACATTCGCGTTATTTGTATATCCACTTAACCCGTATTTAGCACGTGAAGACTGTCCTATCATCTGTCCAACTGACGAACGTTGTTTATGAAAACTTTTCTTTTTAACTGAAAAAAACCTGTTATTGGAATATTCTCTCACTTTTAGTAATGGGAGAGTTAAGGTGATAGGCCAGTTTTTATCTTTGATGCAAATTGCGATGTTGTGACGCTACTATTTTATTAGATGGAAAATATATATTAATATTTTCACCCACTAAATGACAATAGTTGCCATACTTCAGGGGATAGTTTACGTCTTCACTCAAACAAATTTTCTTCTTTGTATCTATCCACTACCGCAGAAATAAAAAATATCAGTCATTAAAATACAAGCGTTAAATCATCAATACGTCAAGAATACCCGATAGATCGGATCACTTATGCTGGCCAATTCCACGAAGCCGATCAGGCATAATCAATGATGAAGCAACAGGATTGTGGTGAGCCACCGTGGATAAGCCTTGGCTTTATCCGTATATTGGCCCGAACCGTTTCCATTTAGCACTAGGCTTTGTTAAACTGACAGGCAATCTCAAAAGTGATGCGCAGTTAGCAGATCAGGCTTGAAGCGAGACTTGAGAGCAGGTGTTGAATTGACACATGGAAAATGTCTCAAACTTCAATTTCAAGAAGGTATGCGAACGGCTAGTGAACATTGCCACCACATTAACCATTCAATATCCTGCCTCCGATTTGGACTCTCTATAATCACATTACTTGTTACTCATAGTTTTTGAGCGAATTCTTGACCTCTGCTTTCGAACCAACATTGATACTCCTCGTACAAGGAAAAACGGAATTTCTCGGATGTGTTGATTTTTAGAATCATTCTGGTGCTCACAGTGATCAATTTTTTTGGACTTCAAGAATCTCAATCACTCCATTGTTAGCTTGTGCAATAACTAAAGTTTTTTTATTTCGAAATATGCGTAACTATAGTCATAATCTTTTTTATTTAGCTCAAGCTGGAACTATCATGTCACCTTAAGTCCACCAATTCAATGAAGCCGACTAGGAACAATCAACGAGAGAGCGACAAGATTGTGGTGGCCCACCGTGGATAATCGTTCGCTTTGTCCGCATATCGGCTAAAACCGTGTCTATTTAGCACTAGAGTCCATCTCTCTGTCGAACTGACAGGCGATCTCCAAGTGACATGCCGTGGGCAGGTCAGGCTAGGCGCGAGCCTAGAGGGGGTTTATGCATGGTACAATGCTACCTCCTCTCCGACTAACCCCTTGACCAGGTCCCGCAGTGGGGTATGGTGGTTTACCGATTCGCCGCTTCGCCGCAAATGCCATCGGCAGCCTCCACCGCACCGTGACCAACACCATTACAAGCACCACCGATGGCTCTCGGTCGAGAGGCGAACATCGGCAAGGGGGTTACACTGGGAGGGGTGGAAAACAGAGCGGTTTCACCGTACAACACTCCGACAAAGAGAATGCACGATCCACTAGTTTTCGCTCTCCATCCCATTTCTCGGTCCGGCTGTCCCTCTACCATTGTTGTTGTTGGTGGTGGTGCATTGCTATAACAGCTCAAGCCAGTAAATGTAAAAGTGCTCAATGACCCGACAAACTAAATGCATGCAAATGTGCCAGCCTATAGTTTAACCGGAAATCTTTACGGCTTACGGACATTTGCTTTGCGTAGGTGTTGGCTTGCACTAAATCCCCTGAGTATTGTGTACAAACTATTTTATTTATGCGAACGATTGTTGATTCAAGACGTTCCAGCTGTATCACCTGTGGTATGTTGTCACATGTAGGTGTGCTAGTAGACAACAGGGGAATTGGTTGAACCTTCACAGGCTTGTGTTGATGGTGCGTGGCAAACAGCAAAGATGATGGGTCACTGATGGCTTAACGCAACGGACGGATACATCGACAAACGGAATACGATAGTGGAGCAACGCTTGTGCAGCTCTCTCCTTTGTGTTATGAAACACTGTAAATGCTTGGACGATTATACACGGAGATGCTTCATAATTCAAGGGACTCGCTTGCATAGAGCACTCCCTCGCACTAGCCACTTCAAAGTTAGGTGAGTGGATTGAGCGAGCACTGCTTTTTCGGTTTATGAATACATTTGGAAGTGAGGATAATGTGAAAATCGGCAAAAGGCGGTTGAGCAGTTATGTCAGCAATATTTGGGTAGTTTATGTAGATATGTTTATGCTAAAGGTGAACATTTACATTGATTCCCTTGGAGTGGGAGTGAAAGACACTTCAGATACTCGAATCGTCGACGAGCAACAAATGTGTGTATATTAAATTGTTACGTAATTTCATCATTGAGAATTCCATTGTTTATGAAAAAATGAAACTGGTAATGTTTGTTCAATAATTTTATGAATTTGATGGCAATCAGAAATGATGAAGCGAACGGGTTTTTGAACTCACGATCAATTACGAGTTTATCGTATTTTGATACACAATCATATTTTGATTGGAAATTGAAATAAGTTTGAGGAATTCCATTTCCTTCCTCTTCAACCATTTCAATTCTCTGGAATTGTCAGCAATAATTATATGTTGTGCTACTTATGGAGACATGTTTATACGAGGATGTGTGTTCACATCGATTTCCTTCGATGTGGTTGTGGAAAATAGTTGGAATGAAAGAAACCTCGAGTACAGCAGTTACCGACAAGCAACGCAGGTGTGCACTCCGGGAGTTTACAGCTGGTATCCAACGGTATCGCGGAAAAACTTGGGTATTCAGGCTTCTCTGAGAGACAAACAATTTAGTGAGCTTGCATGGAAGAAACTTGGTCTTGTTTCGGTTATTTTTTTCCCCTACATCTTTCTCTCTATAACCAAGGGTAAACAGATGTGATTTACGGGCATGCTGATAGTTTGCAGGTGAACTATCGGCTTTTGGTGAGTATATGGATGTCGAACATTGAGTAGATTGAATGGGTAATTCTTTTTGGATTGGATGATGCTACACAAGGGAGATACATTTCTACACCCAGATGGAGTGTTGACTTGAATTTAATAAATTTAATTTTCATCAAATAACATGCTTGCCCTGAATAGCCTGTAATGAAAGTTTTCCCGAACTTAGAATAATTATTCATTTGAATGTTTGTTCGCATTGAATCAATTGTTAACAATTCTTGATCAGTATAGAGACTTTATTTGGCATAAATAATATAACGATTCCTTCTGATAAATGGTTCATCCAAATCTAATGAGTTGAGAACATAAATAAATAATTATCGAATACTAGTAGGAAATTTTTTTAAGTGAAGTTAATGTTTAATGTGGGAATATTGCCTGTTTGAACGCTATAACATGAAACATTCAATGGAATTCATTGACATGTAGTAATTCTTTGGCTTCCACGAATAAGTAATTAGATTAGAGCACAAAATTAATTTGAAATTATTCAGATGTTTTTTGGATACATACGTCAGTTTATCAATTCCAATAATTGAATCGAGTTAAAGACTTTCAAATAAAGAATTTTATTTAATCCTGAATGATCATCGTCAGAATTGCAAACATGTTTGTTCTCCTTTCATATCAAATTATTGATAATATCTATCGACATCAATTTGCTTCTGAACTCTGAGACCACGACCACAGTTAAATACAAAGCAATCATCACTACGATCGGATGAAGGAAACTCGGATGTGAGTTTGGGTCGAGCTAACCGATATATCGCACCCTTTGTCGACTAATGAGGAATGAGCGTGACAACACAAGTGCCTGTTGACATGTCACCCAACCTTAGAAATTGAATTAGTACGAATGAGAGGAATATGTGACATTGCGCTTCTCACTCAGACACAATTAGGAATAAGTATGATAGCTTTCGAAATATTTTGACATTTCTCGGCACAAATGGACGTCATAAGAGTGAAGGGGGCGGCTAATCGTGACTCTTGCACATGTAATTGGGATTTCTAAACAGTCTGAGAACAGGGTAATCAAGATATTATACTGCATGGGTTAGCACTCGCCCCATCACATCGAGCGTCGGGATAGGACATTGTCGAGTAAGGTAGAATGTTAGGGTAGTTTTGTTTACAACGAAGTTATCAAAGGATTTAATTTTTAGTGCAACTACTTCTCAAATCATTACCTGTATACATTTTTATCGGGATATTAAATTTTAATTGTTTCCTTTCAAGATGAACACGCAATTCGGTAAACGTACCATTAGCGCTTTAAGTGTGCGACGCTTTAAAAAAAATTATAATCCATAATTTTTAATTTAGATGAACTTATTACACATCTAAAACGCTAATTCTCCAATTGTTTTTCTCAGTTGCTTTGTATTTTTTGAAGACTTAAAATAAATTATAATTCATTATGTTAGACTAAAGTCGAACTGTTTCGCCACGAATTAACAATTATGAAAATAATTCTAATGGAGTTGTAAATTCCATTAGTTCGACGATTCGAAATTAATTTTGGGAAACGTGACACGCCGAGTTGGTTCTTTATGTCACTTTAGGAGGGGTACGAGGAGAAAGCAACGATGAGGGAAGCGAATTATTGAAAATAAACTTATCCGGACAACACCGAATTTAAAACAGTTTAACAATTTATTCACTTGACTATGTTCGGATACACTTGGTTTAATACATTAAATGGTTTCGCGTTGAGATTTCGATTTTAACTAACTTTAATGAGAGAAAAAATTTTCAAGTCGAAATTTTCGTATGGGAAGAAGGAGTGGGATCAAGTAGGCAGATTCAAAGTAAAGTGGTTTGCTGTTTGTCAACAATCGACAAGAAGGGAGGAGGAATGATTTGATTGGCCTTGGGAAGGGCCCAAGCGCCTAAACGTAAAGGAGAGCGCAGAATAAGGTCCGATACAGGCGCATCGATGACGTGGCGCCTACGTGCCAAGGGTACGACAGCTGCAAAGGATTAGCAAGACTGTTGGGGGTGGAAAAATACTCATCAGTAATAATCGTAGAAAGTAATAAAGAAATAAACAGTCGCGACCGATGTAGTAAAATGTTTTCATAAATGCAGCGGTGCAGCCGAAAACGACATAATAAAATTGAAGAATACAAAAGAGCGTCCCAAGGTAATTCCGTAAATGAATATTTTGGGTTCAATTCTGAACAATATAGAGAATTATAGAGAAAACAAACCTTAATGAAAATTCGAAGAATCCGGGGAATCCCGAGTTCACGATTTGAGTATTTGGAGAATAATAAATCTGGGAAAAGAAAATATAGGGACGAAGGAAGGTTGAGAACAAAGTATGGAAATTGAAATTTCTGTCATGAGCATTAAACATAATTTAACATCGAATAATGAAATGTGCGTGTCAGAACGCAGAACACGAACTATTTCTGTAAATTTAAACCGCGTTTAATTAATAAATGAATGTTTTAAATCGAAAGAACTTTAGTTCTCTTTAGAGGCGCTGAGAATTTTATTAGATTTTAAATAAAAGTGACTCGTGGCTGTAACAAATTTGAAAGTAAGCTCAAAATTCCCAACATTTCAAAAAATATCTAATACTATGCACGAACACATGAAACTGAACATATTTATTCCGAGAGCACGTTTAGTTTTGCATTTGTTGGTACTCTTGGACGATATAGTTTGGGAAAAAAAGGGGATGGAGGGCTGGGACAGAGTAACAACCAAATATACGGAGGCTCGCCGAGTTACCCTGGGGGTCGACTACGGGTGGAGAAGAGAGCCCGAGGATCGGGTCCCATGTGCCTGTCACGGTTTTACAAGTCCATAAAAAGAGGAATTTCAGACTGAGTTAAATATTGCCTCTGCCATCCACTGAATTTCAAGCGTTGTGGCGCGGCTAGTCGCGGCTGTATTTCTCGCGGCCAGATGCCGTAGCCCACCACGATATGCACCCACCCTTCGAGTTTCATACTGTGAGAATCAATATTTAATTTACCAATAGAATTTCCCGGCGTCCGGAAAATATCGAGGAATCGAGGGGATACGTGAGCTGTTGATGGAGCAGGCATTCGGGACTTTCTTCAAAATCTCGAGCTCGTTTTCGGAAGAATTTGGGGGTGCAGTGTTTACGAGCTAGTGGATGACCGGACGCCCTCACATGTTAAATTTTTCAAAGTTCTATTTATCTGAGGTATTGCAAACAGAGCGAAATGGACATTCGATTTTTAGTCAGTTCAATCTTTCGTAATGCCGGTTGACGCCCTAAAAATGGCGTAAAATAATCGTGAATCGCTTCATAGAAGAAGAATGCTTTCGATTTCATTCAATTCGTCTGTTTCTTTTACTTGTTGTCGTAAAAAATACATACTCGACAAAGATGAAACCAAGTTGTTTAATCAAGAACTGAATGCGTTGACTGTGAAATGGGAAATTTTCATTTCAATAATGGACGATTTCGTTCGTAGGATAGAACAGTATTTTTTGATGATTGCAAGTCACATGACTTAAGCAATACTTGCCTAAACCGCACGAAATAGGTTGACAACGTAAAATCTATTAGAATAAGAAAAGAGATAACACCCAAATCATAAATGAGGCTGAATAAAGAAACGAAATATTTTCATTATGCTACTCTATTCCTGCAAAACGAACGGAAATTTTTCTTTCCATAACGAAAATCGAGATAGTCGACTCGTTTTTAATTAATAATGTTCAAATAGAAAGTGAAAGGGAAACGAAAAATAAATACTTAATGCAAGAGATTTTTTTCAATAAAATAAACTTAATTGTTTAAGAAGATAATAATGGAATTTAAGGATGAACATGAAATAAACGAATCTCACCCACACACACACTCAAACTGAATGACATGAAACTCTCGTTCCAATAATTTATAAAAAAAATGACAACGAAAGAAGAAGGGATTTTATTTACAAAAAAAAATCGACTTCAGAGTTTAAAATCAAATTATAATAACATCGAATTTAATACACCTTTTTTGGTCGACATTTTGTCCGGAAAATAAACAAAAATACAAGATTCCACCTGACAATTCTTATTCAGACGATTTTATCTATTCTCCATTAGCCCTAATACCACGAAAACAAAACATAAGAAAGACAATGTCATACACGGCAAACTGTGTCGAGTATTACTGAATGAAACGACCGGAAAGGAGTGAAATGGAAGCGGCAGTAGAAAAAGCCGGCCGAAGTACCCACGTAAATGTAATGCAGAGGAAGGTGAGTTACCTCCACTTGGAGTTTCGGTGGATGTATATGTATTCAGTTGGAGTGGATGACACCAGGGAGACTCGAGAGCGAACCGAGCGCATGTATCCTCAGACTCATGCTACTCTACTTGTGTCTGCGTGCCTTTATGTATCGAGTGGACTTCACTACGAACGGGGAATATATCCCACTATCCATACGAACTGCAGTGGAAACAACGTGGTTGCGTAAGATCCTGTTGAACGTTTACTATCCACTGGGAACTGGACCAAATTTCCCTTCTAACTGGCCATTGTTCTCGAGAGATTTTCCAGTTTCAAAGCTATTTAATTTTTCGTCACAAATCGCGATTATCAATAAAGATAAATGGCCTCTAGCTCTTTGCTGAGTCGCGATATGAAATCATCAAAAATGAGAAATTCATTTGAATAATTCATTGAATAAGTTGATTCATTGATTATGTAAATTATTAATAATGGAATGGAAACGGCTATTTATATTGCATCGATGTACTTCAACTGGGATACGAAAACAACTGATAAATTCACCGGATTCAATATTTCTCACGCTCCAGACCCTGTCATTATCTATAACTGTGTCGTAAATTCTCGTATGAAGAAGTGTCATACGCACGTCGTAATACTTACTGCTTGTGTCCTGCTTTGGCTGGTTTCCCGGTGATG
This sequence comes from Psyttalia lounsburyi, assembly GCA_030522865.1. Classification (NCBI taxonomy): domain Eukaryota; kingdom Metazoa; phylum Arthropoda; class Insecta; order Hymenoptera; family Braconidae; genus Psyttalia; species Psyttalia lounsburyi. The sequence continues at coordinate 7,460 of JAPYZN010003987.1, read as the reverse complement.
TTGCCCAGTTGACTTTCATTTCCTGCAACAAAATAAAAAGTCGAGGATCTTCAGACACTTATAAAAATAGACGATTTACGAAGTACAAGGGTGGATATTTTTCTATCATTTGGACATGACCATTTATTTTTTTTTATTGGGACTTTCTCAATGCCTTGAAAATATTTTTTTAAATCGTTGAATTCTCTGAGATTCAAGAGACACTAACCAAGTGTCTAATCGAATTTTTTAGCCTAAGGTCTCAACTTAAAACCACCTCAACTTACTTGTCCAATTTTTCAGTTTTCAGTAAACCTAATAATTCATAATTTATTCCTCCCTAAATCGCATTCTGTATCATCGAGCTGAAAATTTAAAAATATATACATTCGCGTAATTTTCTGGTTGGCCGGCAATTTTGAATGAAAAATTAAATTAAAGTCTGCAATTTCCATTGATATTTCCAGGAAATTCTGAATTGTGGATCATGAAACTTAAATAAAAGTTAAATATGATAAAAATTCCGGCAGAATGCCTCGGAAATTGCCAGCAAAAATATTAAACACTGTAGAAGTACCATTAGATCAACGCAATACCCATTATAATATCCAGACTGAAGCAGTAAGCAAGCCTCCAGTTCGGATTCTCACACCACATCCTCGAATGCTTTCGATCGAGCATCGCTCAAGACAGAAGACGAGAGCGGATGGTAAGGCGATTACGAGACGACCTTACTTCCCCCTAAACCCCGTGACTTCCTGCATGGGGATTTTCTACTCCACTATATCCTACAAGTAGTTTCATCGAGGGAGGGATGTATGTATGCGCATCCAGAGGTAAAAGTATTCCGGGAAACAAAAATTCAATACACAAGCGGACGAGGAAGTGAGACAGACAGAATGAGAGAGAGCGCGCGAGAGCCGAAAAAAAACATGAGGAAAATCAGCGGGTGAGCTGGGTAACGTACATTAATTGAGTTAGGATGATGGAAAAATGCTGTACCACTGTGATAATTGAAATCTCTTACCCCATGGCACAGTGAAAGGTTATTACAACGAAAATTTTGCGGTGGTAAATTCGTACACGAAGGAGAAAAGTTGAAAAGAAGCATGGATATAGAAAACTGAAGGAATGGCGCGGGAGACACCAACGGCACCATCACCACAGGCCTGCAGCACGTCCGCAGCAATTTGCAACTTTTAATAGTTTGCTCGGGTGGCCCGCTTGTCTTCTCCCACCCACCGTCTTATTTTTTTTCCCGCACTAACCTCACCGGTTTCGAACCACCTCCCCCCCCTCCCCCATTCGTTATGCACCAAGAAAATAAGTTTATACTATATTGTAGTTTTTTAATAGTTAATCCTCACGCGGTGAGCCTCGGCGTTGCCCCCATCGTGTCATATTTATATATTAAGAAGGTACATTTTTTCGCACCCAGAGTCTTATATATAATATACAAACTTTTTTCCATTAACTAGACTATTCTGGTTTATGTATTTGTCGGTAAGATTACGGAGAAATTTCTTCTTGGGTCTAATATTAAACAAGAGCAGGGTAGGCAGTGTATGGGCCGTCATGCTAACGAATAATAATGTTTTTTTCATTCAAAAATTCGAATCGGAAAGATACAGACTGTTCTACCGTGCAGACGCATTATTATGATTGACATTACTTTATATTTTTCATTTTTATAGAAAATTTTTACTCTTCTGAAAAATACGTATAATTATTTTATTCTTTTTGACGTCATCTTTGTTTAACTTACTTATTTTAGAACTATATTAAAAGACAATGATTTTATTTTATAGTAATAGATATTTGTAGGCCCCTAATGACTACGTTTTTACAACGATGAAACCTGTTTTTGAATATCGGCTTGTTTCTTAAATGACTCCTTAAAAACTTAATTATACAGTGTATGTACGGACTAACTGTCAATAATTGTTTCTAACTCCTTCGAAATTATTTAAATATCTTCGTGACATTCCGCTAAAATAAATTGAGTTACTATATTAGGACTCACCTATACAGACCGTGTCATATTTTTTATTACCTCATGTTGAAAAAAGCCCATTTTATCATACGGAACAAAATATTGTGGCTTGACGTCACTGCATCAAGCTCTGCTAATTGCCTCGTCAACTGGAGCTTACGCTAGAGCATTGATTGCATCATAAAAGGTGTCTTTGCTTTCATTAAGCCTACATTGGTCGCCACATTGGTCGTGAATTGTTATTGTTTGAACAATGGGAAAAATAATTTACTTTTCCACTCAATATGCCTAAAAATAACATTCTCTGGTCGGAAACATATTCTGTACACAAACATATTAGTCAACAGAAGAATAGTTATCTCGTTATGCTTATGGATCATTGGATTTTAGATATCTAGCAGACACGTTGAATTTTTATATGTTGTATTTTCTGAATTATCGTAATCATCCCGATTTTATTGCAAAAAGGGTTTAGTCGGGAAGCTTTTAGTTTTCTCGAATATGGGTCATACACATATTCGGAGGCGTCTACATCAACGGGTCCACCAAGAAAACGAGCGCAACGAGCGACCAACAGTCCAGAGACAACACCACTTGTTAAAGAATAAAGTACCTCTAAATTTATCTTCTTTGTGAATAGACGCAACCGAATGCGCGTTAAATGAGAATAGACTGCGACAGATTTTAGGCTTCAACTATCGAGAGTTTCGATTCGATTCGATAAATGTTCATCTCCCTTTTGGAATAGGAAATATCGTGTGAGCAGAGCGAGGAAAAAATGACAGCACAAAAATTGGGATAGAAATTTATTGAGAAAATTCGGACTGGGGAGAAAGTACGGGTCAGCAAAATAAATCTTATTGAATTAGAAGTGAAATTATCTATTCTTGGAATCATTGCTCCACTATACGAAGCTTTGTAAGATGAACGATATGGCCGGCTGGGCCGCACAGATCGTTTCCCCTAGCCAGGAAATTGTTCCACGAATGACAATATTAGCGAACGTAAAATTAGTTGCGACATTATATTTACGGATCGTTGCACTTTACCACTATTATTACCCGCGACATTTTTTGAGGATTTCAGGTAGAGAATGACATAAGTTATGGTTGAGAGTCCAGTTTTGCTGAGAAATTCTTGTGGAAAATGGCTGATAGCCGGAGTTTCGGTGTACGACGGGTTCAGGATCGTTTGGCCAACCAGTAGATATTTATTGTCCTATTATCTTTATTGATATCACTGGTCGAGGTAGACCACAACCAAGCAGCTAGTATCTCATATAAGCACGTTTAATGGGGAGAACAGTTTCAGCTGGTAAACGAAAATGAGTGAAAGCCAAGGCTGACCAAGGAGCTTAGACTACTACTAACCGCCTCAGTGGAGTAATAATGCCTCGACCAGTTTCACCCCTCCCGCTATCCACCCTCATATATTTTTTGTCTCCTGACGCGATTCCCACAGCTACGCAGTTGCACCCCTCGACAACTCATTTATAACCGATCACATATTATTTATGTACTCAGCAGATATTTTTATTAGCTCGTGTCTTATATCCGATCGATTTTATTATTTCATTCTAACCTTTCTCTTCTTCATCCTGTCCCCACCCCATTCCTTTTGATTTTATTATTTATTCATTGAGTGAATCGTTTACGAGATACGGAAGGGAAACTTTAGCACAGGAATTTTTCAGTCGACGACCAAAGTTGGTGGAAACTGCGTGAAATCCTTGGTACTCTCGGGGCAAACCGAGCGGACCTGAGGGGCCGGATGGGATGGTCTTCGTGAGAAGGGGAGGGGGTGAGTTGATACACTTTCAAAGCAAAGAGAATGGAGACTGCGGTCGTTTGCTGGATCCCTTGGTGTACAAGGGCCGCTCGCTATATACACTGAAATTCCTACAGTCAAAGTACGATATCTCTTTCTCCCCCCACCTTCCACGGTTTACTGCGGCAATGGCTCAAATATTTTCAAGCTTATTAATATTTCTTCTTTGAGTTTATTTCTTTAGTTTTATTTCTCTCTTCACCGGAGTCGTTGATTCCGCATTCTGCAGGGATAAAGTGTGGTGTGCCTGCATGATAATTTCTCGGTTCATTTTTCATTCAAAAAGTTTTATGTGGAAATGAGACATTTAAATTCTGGTATTTGGAGAGCGAAACACTGGCAGTCCGATGGAAGAAGTCAACGCAATTTTGACGATTCCATATTTATCGGGTGAACTGTCGTGACCTTACATTTTTTATGGAAAAATTTTACAACAGACAACTTTCAGTGTTGATGATATTTTAGATTGATTTTTGGGCTTTAATCGTGTACGAAGAATAAACGAAATACGTTAATTTTTTTAAACGAACTGATTATTTACAGTTCGTTGAAAAATCAAATGAATTGAAAATTTGCAATTTCTCTATGTTTTCTAAAATTTAGGGACATACTAAAAAAGACATTATGAAAATGTCTTATCCACATCTCATTACACACAGAAAATACCATACCGACTGTCTACAGTTATAATTCGGATTTACGTGTAACCAGACCCATCCCGCAAAAGAACAATAGCAAATGCTGACAAATTTCGTAGAAAATTCTATCGTATTCCTAAAGAATTTATTATTAGTATTTCTCTTAGTTTCTATTATAATGATCAATCTAAATTAACTATAAACTCAAAATAATCCCATTTTTTGTATTATTTAGGCTGTTAAAACAATTCTCCCCCTCAAATTTTCTAAAAATTCACTGCGGATTTCTTAGTTAAAAAAAAAAGCAACTAAACAGAAGAGCATGGAAAATTGGAGACGAGATAATTCTGCAGGATATCTAATAGAATATAGTTCTGGAGACTAAACAGATATATATTAAATAATATATTTGTTACCAGATATTTTGGTACAAACAAGCAAAGACGAATAGATATCTAATAAAATTACCTAGCGACATCCTGAGGTTGTGCTATTAAATTTTTATGTCACTAAGCCCGAAAAAATGCAATCCTCAACTCATTTCATTCGGTTTAATGGCAATTGTCCCGTCTATCAACATTCATTCTTAGCCTTGTTATGGATTATAACGTAGCATTCGCCAGAAAATACTTTTTCTGCCTACATGGGCCGAAAGTGAGTGTTTCCAACCTCGCCTCGCTTGGTTGGACGAAACCAACCCTCAGAACCAATCCTCGCCTTCGGCTCGAGTCGTAATTTTGCATACGGGGACAACTTGTCTGATAACCCTCCCAGGTGAGAAATGTGCTATTTAAGCCTAGACTCGAAACCTACTGTATTGTACTTGTAGTATTTGCTGTGGATATAAATCGATAATACATCATGAAGTGGAGAAATGTCCTTGCCAACCCTAAATAAACTTGCAGTTGCTACATTTACATCGTCGTCTGTCCACTCTAAAAATTCGAGTTAATAAGAGCTAGTGGTTGTGGCTTAAGTGACAAGAAGGCGGAAAGGTGAGGACTCAGGAACATCGGTTGAGTCGGAAAATTCCAAGTATGCAGCGCGTATACAATATACGCAGCACTAATCGACAAGCTGGCACGTACAAGCTTTTGGCCTGGGTTACACTACCACTCCTCGCTATCCCTCTTCACTGTATCTACTCAGCCCACTTCTGGAAGGAATGTTTTCCCTTGAAGGGCCGGGGCGGGGGGGGGGGGGGGGAGGGACAAGGGGGTTCAGCCCACTTATCCCGGGCTTAGTCCAGAAAATGAGGATGGCAGTGTCTCGTGTAATGGATACCATGATTTTTAGAGAAATTATTATATTTCAAGGTGGTGCCTTTGAACTGCAGGCGTCTGGTCTTCTACCCTATCCATTTCTCTCGGAGTGAGACGAATTCCTGTCTTCGACATTTAAATTCCTGAGTAGCTGTGTTACATTTTCATCTTTCCGTTACTTGAGACAATTACATTCCTCCTCGATTGTCATCTCGTTGAATGGCTCTGTCATTTTATTCAGGAATGAGCCGCTTAGACTCGGACGTGAAATGAAACAATTCGAGTAGGAACTTTACTGTTATTTCATTTTTTGTTTAATCGACGAAATTTACATAATTTAGCTTATTTTAAAGGACACCCTAAGTATTCATGTTTCGATGAAAAGATCAAATTAATTGGAATCGATGATCCTACAATTTTGTTCTTTTCCCATCGAAATCAATGTTCCTCTTGAGAAAATCATCAGTCAACTCTCCATAAAATTAAAATTGCTCTTTAACAGTGTTTCCAAGTTCCGTCGAACGGCAGAATCTAAAGAGCACAACAGATCCATTATTCGTGATTATAAAATTCTTATACCTGTTTACTTTGTAATCCTGAATAAAAAATTAGAATCCAAGCTTGTGCAAGGCATTGGGCGGATGGAGAGACTCCACTGGGACCAGTGAGAAAGTAGAAAATCTAAAAGACAGGAGATCTGCTACTGGTTTTCCCCGGAGCCAGGTACTTTGACATTCTACCAGTATTATCCACACATTCTTCGCTGGGTTTCTACTGCTACATAAATACACACATTGACGATCTACACGGTAAATATATCCAGAGTATCCTCTCTAAAGGTAATTTACTCACACTATCAATATCAAAAGAAAATAGATAAACCTTGAACTTGGCACCCTTTCAGTCTACCCTCCGGATTATATAGTCCTCCGCGGTACCTCATTTTTTATCTTTTCCGGGTGTAACCGTGTGAAAAATTCCAAAATTGTTGCGACAAAATTACAGAGCGACGCTAACAAGCCTTTGTCAAAATGAACTCTAACTTTTACAAAAGAAAAAAAAAATCATTCCCGAGGATGGAAAGTTGGATACAATGGAGGGAGGTCCCCTCCAACTTCCGTACAATAATTCTCATAACTGGTAAAGAATACTTTCGTGAGGCAAGCGTATTTCATTATTACTTCGCGTTCACCTCAGATGTATGAGATGAAACTAAAGATAACTAAATTTATGAGTTACTCATGTATCACGAGTTTATTCCTGGGTGACATTCTATTGAGTGCTTCATCCATATCATATATCAAATATCAAAAAACATAAAACTCCCAGTGGATACATTTCAGGGAGAAGAGTGGAAAGTTAACTTTTTTTTGTTTCGCTACAAATGGAGGTGAAATTTATCGATCATTCGAGACATGCAAAGGTAACAGAGAGTATGATACTGTAGCATGCCAGACACGTGGTCGAAAATCGATTGATTCAGTGTTGTCGTGTTTCTCGAGGACAAGAGAGTGAGAGGGAAATCGGGCAGGGGGTTTGGTGTCATGTGGGTGATTTGACTAGCTACCAACGAAGCAACGGGTGGTCGCACACTGAAGACTACGATGCCCCAGCATCGCTCTGCTCTACCCTTTTTTTCGATATCACGACAAAGAGATAAGAGTAACATCGAGTGCAAAACGATATTGCGATCCTTTTTCTGGGCATCATGGATTGGTCCGCAGTGGAGGCTGCGCGACTGCGAGCCGTTTCATATTGACG
>JAPYZN010003982.1:0-13227 GCA_030522865.1 Psyttalia lounsburyi | reverse complement strand
CCACTCGGTGTCTCCTGGTACTAACTATACTAAGTCAAAGCAATGAATTAATTTTTGGATTGGTTCAAATAGCTCAACGTTAATAGTCGCAGATTTTAAAACCCGTTAATTTCAATTTAATTTGCAAAAAGCAAAATTTGAGATGCGATTGGATTTTTTTTCAGAGAATTAGTTTATTTCCAGAACTAAACTTTATTGTCTTATTGTGTCTTAGTAATTGTCTTCAGCAACCAACGATCCTCACTCTAAATCCGATTTTTATATATTTTTTTTATTTTTCCCACGTCTCATTACTACCCATTCTACCCCACAATTTGCGCAAATTAATCAGCATCGAAATTAATTATGCTCCAGTGAGCAATACCGGCGGATATAAGTTTCTACCCAAGACTAATGACCACTTATTCGTCCCATCTACGCAATTAAAAGATGTCAATCGAAAAAAAAACCAATATCAAGTGATTCGTGTCCACTCTTGCAATAATTAAGTCCTGGCAACGTGACGCGATGGAATAATTTTACAGTTTTCTGTGCGTCCTCGGCGCGTGCCTTCTTTTATTTAGCTTCCTTCCAACGATAAGTCGCTGACTGATGACTCGACGGTGTTATCTAGAAACCATTGAGCTCCGTTTTAACCGATCATTAAAGTCCGAAGATACAGGACGTACATTTACATTTATGCACTTGGGTAATTTTCAAATTCTTTTTTTGGCAACACACGAATAAATTCGTTATGACCAACTATTTAGATACAAAGTACAGGACTCGGAGCTTCACCTTGATTTACATTATACTGATAGGTGGATTTAAATATATATTTATACTGAAGGATATTCACACCTAATAAAGTACATTTTTTTCTCTTTAAAATATTCTCACTTCAATTTTTTATCTTTATTATTTTTTCAATTACTTTTTAAAGTACACCTTTGATAAAAATACTTGAATTTCACGCGCAATATTCCGCCTAGTCCATGAATTTTGAGCTGCAGGACAATGATGAGAGCTTATTCGCTTGTGGTCGAGAAATTTCTTTAATTTGGTCCCCTCCCAAAATAGATTTATGTTGGTGCCATAGAGAAGAAACTCGTTGGCGGTAAATTTAAGACAAGAAAATCATGGAAAATGGTAATCAATCTGTCGACTAGTTTTTCAGATACTTTTTACAGGTGCAGTGAGCCCCATGAGCCATCTGTTGCCCATACCTCTTGAAAGGTTCCCCAAAAGAGACCTGCCAGGGGTAACAGGTTGTTGTGCTCTTGTTTCATCGTCCCAGTTGTGCCGACACCATACCTAATTACTCCTATTCCTCGACTTCATTTTTCAATTTATGGCCAGATTCATAGTTTCGGAACTTGGAATTTTCCAAGCCGAGAATTACTTCCCTCGGATGTGGCCGAAACTTTATCTTATTCAATTAATTGGAAACAGAATTTATTAATTTATATTTCCATTGCTATCCGCAATAATTTGAACTGCATTTTGTATTTTATTTTTTTCCATTTACTTAATTTAATTTTTTTTTCAATTTCCGTTCTGGTATATATTAGAAATACAATAATTTTGCTTTGTTGAAACACAAAATAAATTATAAAGAAAATCAAGGTATTTTAAAAGGGTAAAAAAAGCATGTTTAGAAACTAGATAAAATACAAGATGAATAATAAGGATCATAACGTACGTTATATATTTTTTTAATAATACTAGAGCACCATAGATCGCACATTTGAACACCTTACACGTAAAAAAATTGAGCTTGAAAGAGGAAAAGCAAAACATGGTTTCATGTTCCATGCAGAAACGCATTTCCATCCCTTCATATTACTCAACCTCAATTGCAAGATTATAAGAAATTATAATTGAACCGGTAAGGCGTTGACGCGGCGGTATTAGCTGACCGTGATATCTCGGTGAACGGTCACGGCTCGACTCAACTCCTCCGTAACAACTCGCTGGGATGTGGACGCTCAGCGACGCATTCTCATATCGAAATGTGAAAGATATATTAAAAAGTATTTCTAGCCCTTGATCCACTATTAAGAAATAGGTAAAACATTTTTGGTTAGCAATTAATTTTGTCGAATTAATATGAAGTTTATTTTGAAAAAATTTGATTTAGTATAAATAAAATATAGAATACGTAAATTTTCAATCAACTTAGAACGTCATAATGCATCTAAACAATTTGTAAAAAATCTTGTGGTTTCTTTAGTCGAAACACAAAAAAAATTATAATAACAAATAAATCCGATGCATAAATCATTAGCCAGGTTCTTTCCTAGTATTTAAAAAAACAGTTCCTAAAATATCAATAAAAGAGCATATTCATACTCGACAAAAAAATTCAATTCCGAGAATTAACGACCGTTGAACTTCCCCCGATGCTGGTACCCCCTCTCCGCCCTTTGACTATTGTCCCGATGGGTACTTTTGTCCCCCTGAGTTGCAGAGAATAGCCTTTGGTACCTAAATGCAAGAAACACACCTGTTCCAATCGCCTGGTATACCAGTCCTAGTCATAAAGGGCCGAACTCTCGGACAACGAGACCCTCTCTCACTTACCTTTTTTTTCAATCCTCAGGACTCAGTATTACATTTGCCCTCTGCTGGTTCTCAAACAGTTCAAACAAAAACTCAATTGACATTTTTCCCTAGAATAGCAAGTTCCACCTGTCTAGAGCAATAGTGAATGACACTGACCATTGGGACACTCTTTCAAAGCTGTTGGCCATTGATTTCGGGCAAATCCCCAGTTTACATTCCAATTTCTGCTCAATGACAATATTAAACAATTGACAAACAAAACTGAGAGGAAAAAAAATCGAACCTCAAATGAATCCAGTTAATTAGACAATTTCATCCAATATTCCAACGACAGATGCTGCTTACTCTATGCTAAAAGCTCCATTATTTCACCTCCAGTGCCAATATGTACCGAATTTCTCACCTCAATCATTGTTTCATTAGGAAAAGGATAGGAGGTCAACTAAATGATCAAAAATTTAAAAAACTCTTATAAATTAAATTGAAAATTATTTATTTCGTATAAAATATTTAATATATAGAACACATCCTCTGTACTCTCCCAGTTTATATTTATTTTCTTTACAAAAGAACTTCTTATATAAAAATTATAGTGGTACTCGCCCTGAGTCCGCGCAATATTTCTCTGAAAAATCGAAATCGAATGGAATAAATCCTCAATTTTCAAATTGACTCTATCTTATTATCTCTGCGCACACACGCCAAACACACACTCTTTAATCTTTGCGTTTATGTACAATGACTAGTATGTTCAAGTAACTCAATCAAAAATGAATAATTTTTTTTCTGCAGATACTAAACTCACACGGCCTGAACTTTTTTTAAACGAATTATGTACATTTTTTCGTTCAAAACAACACTTCAGTGCTGCCTCGGCCGGATCTACCCAAAATTACAATTAACCCTAGACATAAGTTAATAAGCGAAAGGAATGGAACTGAAAGATGCTAAAAAAAACTTCAAATCATGGCACTAAAGTTTCACGGCACCGCATCGAGCGGTGGTACGATTCCATAAAGAAAAACCATGTTGAAAGAAAAAGAAAACTCCGTCAGACTAAGTACAAAAAAAACCCGCTCGATTAGCTGGATACCTTGTCCCTACCAAAGAAAATCATTGATTTTCTCATTTACACTCTCGCATCCGATAAAAATAAAAAATATATTAATATTTGTACTCCTCGTAAATTCAGTCTATCGTGAAATTCAACGTTAAGGCACTCAGAACAATTCTTCCCCGAAATTTCAACACCCATAGCCAATGGGAACATTCATACCCGGACACCCGCCCTCCTGATGTTTAGTAAGTAACGACATTCTGCTGAAGGTTTTGCTGCACGACGTGCATGAGTACTTCTTGACATCGCTGTGCGTCTGCAGATGAGCCCTGAGATTGCTTCTGTCCGCGAATGCACGATTGCAGTGCTGACAGCTGAAGGGCTTCTCCCCGGTGTGTGTTCTGATGTGTCCCTGAAGTAGCCAAGGCCTAGAGAAAGCTTTGCCGCAAAGATGACACTTGCAGGGAAGCGTATGAGTCCTTATGTGCATCTTCAAAGCGCCAAGACTAACGTAAACTTTCTCGCAGTATTTGCATGAGAAGGACTTCTTGGTCTGGCCCTCGGCTGCTGCACAGTGGAACTGCTGGTGTTTGGATAAGCCAGAGTAAGTGGAGTAAGATTTACCACAATCTGGGCACTGGTACCTCGGTGTTGCACTTGACTGATGATTGGATGGATTGGAGGTGTTGATGGGACTGGTGTTGCTGTCCATTTTCATGAGGATGGTGGAGCCCGCTGAGGTGCTGCCAGCTGAAGATCTGCCGCTGTCACTTCCCGGAGACGACAAATCTTCAGGGGTGACCGGTGGTGGCGATCGCAAGGAAGAGTAGCCCACTGAACTCGTTGGAGATAGTCCGCAATGATCTGGACTTGATGACGCTGCCCAGTGTGTGTAACTTCTGGCAATTGGTCGCTGGATTGTTGGACATGTGAGAGCAGTGTGCTGCAGGGGTGGTGGAGATGCTGATCGGTGTTCCGGGGATGAGTGTGGATAGGCTGGAAGGGGGTAGGCTGGGTATAACTCAGGGGTGACGCCGGGATGAGGGTGGAAACGATAAGCTGGGTAGGGAAGATAGTGTGGTGGGTACAGCGGGGCTGCTCGTGCCCAGGCTGGGCTGGCGTAGTGGGCCACTGGTTCCACTGGGGTGTTCAGGTTCAGAGGCTCCAGGGGTGTCTTCGTTGACATGAAGTGCAGGGAACTCGTTGATACTGCACCGCCGTCGTGTTGGATGACTTCGACACGCTCTTTCTTCACGAGAGGGTGGATCGGCGCTATCCCGACGGGTGGAGTCAGTGGTTTCGGTGGATAGTGGCCCACTGGAGATGAGGGGATCTGGTGATCCAGGTAAGGCTGATTGTGGGACGCTGGAGAAGGTGAACGCGAGACTGAAAGACGCTTTGGCGCTGATCTGCTGAGATCCTCTGGCTTTGTGCTGAGGTTCTCGGGCTCGGGAATGTCGTCGGTTACTACATCGATTATCTCATCTGGAAGCAGAAAAAGTTTTTAGGTGAGTACATGAAATTTTTTTTTTTAGTTGGAATTTTTGAAATGTTTGGCGACTTTTTTTTTGTCATTATTCGGGATTGTTTGAGATATTCACCTTTTACTGATTCGGGTACTTCATCGTACAGCACCACATGCACTGGCCGCTTTTTGAGCGGACAGTGACTGTAGCTGTTATTCTTCTTTACGAAGCTTCTTGGTGTCTCGTCAACGAGCATTTTTGTGATTTTAATTTAATCAAACGATTTTAAACTGTGTACTACAATATTAAGTTGTCTCCCAGTAATCCTGGGTATCGGGAGACAACAGATATGTACGTATCACTTCACTCAAGAGTAATTAAATACTAAATTATTTTTTTTTATTTTTCACAATGTTTAAATCCTCACTGCACTTGAATAAACACTTGATATTGTTTATAATCAATTTTATTAAGTGCACTTTTCTCGTTTCTACGAGTAACGTGTCCACACGATTGTCAGAACAGCGGAAGGATGGGAATCGAAAGTTGAAGGAAGAGGAAAAATACTTATATGATCAGTTCGGCTTCAAGCCGGTCTCTGACTGGCAGCTACACGCTCCCTGGCATTTATAACCATTCGTCCCCACTCCGTCGCTTGCAGGTGGCCCGCACGTGCTGTGCGTCCAATGCAGGCCCACGGGGCCCGCGTTAACGTCCAATGGTACGGGAACGGTCGCAAGCCGTCCACCAATCAATGAACGAGCATCTGTTACCCCCGTAAAGTCGTGCGCCTCGTAATTCCCCACTACAACTCAAATTTTCACTCCATACCACTCCCTTATTCGCAGACTGCGTCTCTCTCTCCAGTTACCTGGGCTTCATGTGTTTTGTTCGCTTTTAACTACGTTTTCGATTGTTGTGTGTGGATATGGCAGATGCTGGTGAGAACCCTCACTTTCTCTTTGATGGATTTTTTAGGGAAGTTTTTCGGATTTTGAAGATGAAAATTTCATGTTTTTTAGGAGGTTTGTAATGGAGAAGAATTCTTTTTCAGAAATTTTCTATTTTTTCCGACAACTTTTTTTGTTCCAATTGTAGGGAGGAAATGTTCTTTAATTATGTTTGTTTAATACTTGAAAAATATTTTTTCAAATAACGCCATGGAATTTCGTCATTTCTTAAATTTGAAGTTATGGGATCTAGGAAGTTCCATAATTTTTTGGAAAAATTTGGACCAAATATAAGAAAAATTATCTTTATTTTCTTAGTCAAAAAATGCAGGCGAAAAAATATTTAATAGCATTTTTGAAAAATTTAGTTTTAAATTTGAAAAATTTCGGATTCTCATCTCCACTGTTGAATTGACTGACTCCACACTGGCCAGATATTTCTCCCTCTCGAATCGCACACCCCTCATTCCATTTTTCTGAACGTAACGGTCGGGTCGCGTGCCGTAGCATCGCCCACGCGTGCTGCGCAGTTATACACACACGCACACACCAACACATACATGTATATATGCACAAGTGTATAGTGCGGATGAAAGACCCCTTCGGGCTTATAAATCTAACTCCTACCCTTTCAGCGAATTGGGTACACTCTTAGCTCCTTTATTGCCGTTTTTTTCCCCCTGTAATGAATGATGTGGAAATTTTACGTCTTAATGATCAGCAGGAGAAAGGGGTGACGTGAAAAAATGGTGTGCACGTTGAGAATTTTTGACACGCCTCGTTGGGTTTTTATTCTCTCCTGATACTGTTGTTAATTTAATTGAATTTTGTTGGGTGAATTGTCGAGAGTTCGAGTGGATTCCGACGGGTGTGCTAGACAGTATTTCTGGGGGGTGCGATGCAAAGACTCTGGGACGTCCGAATCATTCTCTATTGGAGCGGATGAGGGCTGATGTTTGAAGGTTTCTACTTCATCGTGAAACATCAAAGTTTAGGGTCAGTAGAACAAATTTTAAAGATAATTGTTCGGATATTTCATAGGAGTTTTCCCACTGGAGATAGTATTTTTCTGACATACCAAGCGATTCTGCAAAATTTGCGTTTGTAATTTTCTGACATTTTTATTTCCAATTACAATTACATTTTGAAACGTCTGAATACGTTTTAACAATTGAACAAAGAGAATTAAATATAGACCATTAAAAATCAAATCCTAAAATACTTAAATAATGATTTTATCCTTTGAATCCTCAAGAGCAATATTTGAACGAATGGAATTCGTTACATTTTATTCCTCTCTGACTCAACGAAATTACCCAAGTCGTCACTTACTTTTTTACCACCCATTTTACTACATTTTAGTGGCATGTGTCAAGTTGACTCAACTCGACAGACCTGCTAGCCCATACCCAGTTTTTCCAGTGCGCACCCCATTCGTACCTCCCAAAAAAGCCCCCTAAAAAATTCTTTGAGAAGCACAACAAAACCCTGTGGGCACGTTACCTTGCACTTACTCTCCCGAAATCATTTTTTTAATAAAAGAAAGGATGGGAATGGGCAGAGGGATTATCATTTTTTTCTTCAGCCCTTTAGGTATCAAATCAGGGCCTTCAACCAGTTTTTACTCGGGAAGTGCTCTGAGGAGTGCATCAGGTATGTAACCCTTGGATTCACAATTCTATGTTCGTGCACCCCAAGATTGTGGAATGAAAAAATACGCCGAGATGTACGACAGGTTCGTTGAATTATATTCCACTCACCGGATAAAGATCACTCTCGTTGTGCGTTGAATAAATTCATATCTCAATATAATGTTCTAGCCATCACTTCTTTTATATTAATATAATTCTGTCATTAATTTCACCCTGAAATAAACCGAGCAATATTTTTTTTTCTCTTTTTTTGTTCATATTGACAACAGTTCTTGTTCTGACTTACCTACGTTGATCTTGGTGAAGTTAAGAATCATTCTCGGTTACACACGATCCGCAGGGGCCGGAAATGATTTCAGGCACAGACGAAAGAGTGCGACACCAACCAGGCAGCATTTCACCAAAAATATCTCAGTGAAATTCCCGCCTTAAAATTATTTTTTCATTACTTAAATTTTATTTTGTGACTGGCAAAGAAGAAAAATTATTCTGAATTTTCCGGGAATTATATTAATAATAATAATTAGTATTATTATATTATTAATAATTATTATCAAAAATATTGAACCAAAATAAAATAATATAAATAATATTTTAAATAATATTTTTGTTACATCATTAAAATTGTTTTCCCTAAAAACTAAAAAAGTCGTTGAATCGTTGAGTCGTTGGGAAGACAGGGAAATTTCGAACGAAATCGAATAAAAGTCCGCTTTGTCTCCAGTCTAATTTTAGAAAGCAACAAATAATAATTCCGCAAGCCAAAAATATTGTCAGTTTTTGCTAATTACTCGAGTAAAACGTTTCAATTTTGCTCTTTGAAATTGTTATTTTGCCTTAAAATGAATTAATATATATCCCCAAGTAATATTCTCATATTTGCAACGTGTACCGGTAGTACTCCCGGGGTGTGGGGTGTGTGGGGGGGGGGGGGGGGGGGGGGGGGGGGGGGGGGGGGGGGGGGGGGGGGGGGGGGGGGGGGGAGGAGAAGGACAGCTAACCTTTCGAAAACACCTGGCTATTACCTCTCCGATGTTTTATTCCTGCTACCATATGCGTCGGTAACCCGGGCCCCACCGAGACTAGTTCATGGACCCATTTGGTCTCCCCTAAATATGTATGTTTTGTACGATTCAGTTCGTGCTCTTTATTTTTTGCGCATCCCTCTCTTACTCGTGTGAGAGTGAGGATTAAACCGAGGTGAACATCGGTAACACACGAGGTGATGTGGCGTATCGGTTGCAGGGATCCGTAAATGTAAATCGAGAACTTTTGGACCGTGGAGAGGAACTATCGTATTTCATTTTGCTACTGGAGAATTCAGAGGACATCCTTTTTTATCTACTATAAAGTTTATGTTGGTTAACATAAGATGTTAAAAATGTTGGTCAACATTGGTTTAAGCACTTTCTAGTGACGATGATATTTGAATCGATTTAGGGTGAGGGTGGAATGAAATAAAATGAAATGTAATAGAATTAAGGAAATTCGAGAGTAGTGAGCGAAATGACGATTCCACATACAAATTATAATAAAATAATAATTGGAATTATTTGAAAATTAAGGCAAGAATTTTTTTGAATTCTCATTCCACTAAAAATTCAGTTTTAAGTAGTGTCTAATTTTAGCGATGAGCTTGAGCATAAAATATTGAAATATCATTGAAACTGCAATGATAGTTGAACAGGAATTATTTGATGTTAAATTGAATTCAAGTTGCCAATATTGAAAATTCAAATTACTGCTCAATTTTTACAAAAGGTCTAACAGATTTTTTTCTCGTCCTCCAATGGCGTCATGGTAAAGCAATGAATCAACTTTTCGTGTCGACGCAGCAGCAATATCGGCATGAGTCACAATTTTGTTACTGTGAAAAACTCAACCGTTTTTGTTCTGTATGTAAATACCGAATTCTCGTTATTGACATGTCTTTGACTCAAGAATTGTTTAGGTTTCTATCGTCCTAAACACTTGAGTCACGCATTATCGAAACACAAAATATTTCAATCTCCAGCAGCGAAATCACACGTTCAACCTTCAGATACAAAAATGTAGTTTAGACAACTTTTGTCATCAGCTGTCAAAAAAAAAACAGGAGAGAAAAATTTGAGATAACAAGAGAATTCTCCACAGCAGAATAAGTAATTCGAGCCATCTCAATATCGTCTGACGTAAAGCACGTGCGACTAGACATTCCACTGCACGAATTATCATACTGCTGGGTTGCAGATTATTTTCACGAGATATATAATCTTCTGTATGCGTGTTCCCAATGTTTATCGTGGTTCTAGGCTTATAAATAAATTTAGAAATTGTTAATTAATTAAACAATGTAGAAACTAAATCAGCTATAGATGGGCGATGAAGAAATAAACAAATGAAAATTAAAAAATTAAAACTTGACGAGAAATTTGGAGACTCAATTGAACCTCAGGATTTTACGCCAAATTTAATGAGTTTCATGTCAGAGTTGTTTAATTATTGATTTGTTGTTATTGATTTTGTTGTTATTTTTTTTTTAATTTCTGTCTTTTCAAATGTTCGAGCGGATTTAGAGGTCATAAATTACTTTTCAAATATAAATAAAACTAAAATTTCCAGTTGACATTATATTTTTGACAAAATTCTGAATTTTTAAATGACGTAAGTCGTTGAAATATTCGGAAATTACTGATAAAATTTTATTTATTTCGGTCACAGATTACGTGTCTCCTCGAGTCCACACATCCAAAATCTAATCTGCTTACACCATTTCAGCGTTATCTTTGATTATTAAGATTATCTCATGGCGACGTCTCCATTCGCACAAGTAATCATTCATGTTTATAGTTTTCTTTCCCACTTCAGATTTTGGAGGGATGAGGGAACTTGTTATTCGGATGGTTCCTCGGTGTTTATGGATAACAAGGGTAAATTGTAGGGTCAACAAATGTACCTGAGAACTCGTTGTCGCTTTCCAAACACTTACTCACACTCCCCCGCAGGCATTGTCGACCTATTGTTTGGTTCAAGTACTTATGGGACTCGAGAATGACACATTTTAATCTTGTTTTCTCCTAGTTTGCTTTTGGCAAGGTAATGAAAGTTTTGAGAATTCGGTATTGATTATGTCAAGAATTATCTCCAAAATGACAACAGTTTTTTGTATTTTCTTAGAATGATTTCAAGAATTTTCCAAGAAATATACAAAATTTTCCTACTTTTCGAAATTATTTTGCTAGTTGCGTAGGAAAAATTCCGTTAATATTGTACTTTTTTTTTCAATTTCGTTTAATTTATCATTCTTCATGTAGTTATCACTAAACAATGTTTAACTAAATTCACCTCAAAATTATGTGACGCTAATTTTCTCAACTTTCCCGACATTTCTCATTTCTTTCGATTTTTTGTCATCTGATTGAACCGAAGATAATTCTCTCAATTTTTTTGATTCCCTCGGCGTAATCTCAACGCCGAAACATTCCGGAAAAAAAATTTCAACGGTCCTCGAAGGAGCCCCCTAGAGCCCATATAGGTGACCCGCACACGGATGTGAACACGCACAATGTGCAGAGGGATATTCCTTGAATCCTGAATGAACGGTGCACTGAGGCTTCATATTTTTTTCCTTTTTTCTTCGGTTGCATGAATAGAAACGGCGGCTAAGGGCCCTCTCTCCGTCTCCCTCAATCTCGCTCTCTCGCTCAGACTCCTTTGTCATTTGAAAAACGTACCCATTCCGGGTAGAAAGAATCACTCGCAACTTCTTAGTGCCCTCGTGCGAGCTCTCTTTTGCGTATGATGGTTAATATTTTGGAGGCCTCTTTGTTGAGTAACCGTGGAGTGGTACCTGCCGTGATTTTTTTTACCTTTTCTTTCAATGCAATATGTACCTGCGGATAACTGTCACTATGAAATTCCGGGCCATTCAATTCTTTCTTCGTTCGAAAATTGTTTCTTTTTTTATTGTCGAGGCTTTTAGCTTTTAACTGACTCACAATCATTTTATTTCATAAAAATTATTGGTTTTTCGTTCAAAAAATAGAGAAAATATTTTTTTTGGTTGATTTTAGGGATATCGGAGAATATTTTTGTTCATATTGCAGTTATTGAAATTCTAAATTTTTGTTCCTCTAAATTTTTTCCGTTGATTTTCCTTTTATTTTATTTTTTTTCTTGAGAAATTTTATGATATTAGAGAATTAATTTTGAATGGATTCATAGAAATATTTTCAAACGGAAGTCCTTAAAAGACTTGGCAAATGAAGCAATAAAAGAAGAACTGAAACGAACGTTGAGGTTACAGGAAAATAAAATGTATAAAAATTTGAAGACCGAAATCCTAAAATTCTTCCCCTAGAAAATTCTTTTCCGTTAATTTCCGAAGATAATTCAAACGTACTCGGCATTTCCTTGTTAACCCCCAAGGGGGAAATTAAACGGTTTTTCCTTTCTCAGACACAGTGAGACTCGCCCCTGATGCACTGTATCTCGCATCCCCCTATCACGTCGCGGTGAGTTGGTAAGTTTGTACCTGCTGGAGAAGAGCAACTGAGGGCATTCACCTGCGGCTTGGCGGGGAGAAGAATCTGTGGATGAGTTTTTATTGTGCTACTAAGGGAGGGTAGAATGTGATGGCTGCGGGATGGATGTCGCTGGGAAGGGAGATATTTGAAGGTGCGAGTATGTGAGTCTTTTTTTTTTATTTTCTGAGATACATCTGCTTCTTTTCTACGACGGGGACAGCTGATCGCGGCGCCCTTTCCCTTCCGGGAAAAATCAATGTTGATGTTCCGGGAGGGGAAACATTTCAATACCCGAGATCGTGCGATTCTAGTTCCGGTCAATGGATCTTTTAATTTTACAAGAGAAAGAATTTGCTTTGATCGAAATTTGATTTTTTTCTCTTTTCACATTTCCATCAGCTGCTGGCGATGATAAGTGCGTGGGGAATTATTTTCATCGGTTGAATTGAGATGAATTGAAGTAATTGCGGTCTGTTGACCGAATTATCGCGGCTTATTTTGATTGTTTAGGGAAAATAATTTTTTTTTGCAAGGAAACAGTTTTTTTCCCCCCTGAAAGTCATTTTTTTTCTTTTCTATATTTATATGTAGTTGCGAGAGAATTTCAAGAACTGTATTGAAATAAATTGAGGTAATAGCCTTCCGTTGCTCGAATTATCATGAGTCATTGGGATTGTCTAAGATAAGGAATTTATTTGTACTCATGATTTCGGTCATTACAGACAGTCAATTTTTAGGAACAACATAAAATTTTTTTCACTGGCCGAAATAGTCCAATTTACGATCTGGTCAACGGATCTTTTAATTTCAAAAGGAAAAAGCACCGTTGATAGAAAAACGTTTTTTTTTCTTCTGTTAATATTTTCGTCAGCTGCCGAAAACAATAATTTCCTTGCAGAAAATTGATTTCAAAAGCTAGTCATCTGAATTGTTTACGGAACGATATTTACCGTAGAGGTACCAGTATCCGAACGTCTAAGCATTTTTTGACAATAGAATGACGTTATTTTATAATAGAAGTGGAAGATACTTGAACATATGAATTAATGAGGA
>JAPYZN010003979.1:0-16435 GCA_030522865.1 Psyttalia lounsburyi | reverse complement strand
CGTTCCTTCGAAATAATCTCCAGTTGTAATGATTTGAGTGCCTTTCACGAATAAAGAAATATTAAACTTATTCGTTACTATAATCATTGAAATACAACATGCGTTAGGATGGGGTAATTAAAAAATAATATCGAATATGGGACATTGCATGTCAACTCAACCAACCCAGTTTTTTTCTTGTCTAGACAAAATTATTTGATTGTTACATTTTGAAGTACTATGCAGGGTGAATCATATAGTAGTGAAAATTAAAGATCAAATAGAATTAAGGGGTAATTCAGTTTTTAGTATTAAAAAATCTGACATTTTATATTTCTATAATTATCGCGCTCATCACTATAAACGGTAAAAAAAACAGAAATTGAATAAAAATTTCGATAATTGGTAATCTAAAAGTACAATTAAACAATGGAAAGTATGCAAAAAAAATAATGTCTTGACAAATTGAAATTTGGTATTTAAAATATAGTATATTGGACGAAAATGTTGGAAAAAATTCAGTAAGTTTTCTGCAGAACAAAAAGTCATCAACGGTGCCGCCACTTGTGGCGACGTCGGCGCTCTAGTGCCACTAAAATTGATGTCCAACTAAAAACCAATATGGCCGCTGCCTGTGAGTGGCAAACCACAAGGAACTGTCAGATTTTTCAAAGACTAATCCCACTTGAAACCTAGTCAGAGTGCTTTTGTTTTATTAACAATGGCCTATTTATTCCAACCCGATTACGTGAGATACACCTGCAGCTGTGGGTCTCTCAAGCCCATCTCGAGAATTTACTTCTGTCGACATTGTCTGAAAATACGGTGTGGCTACTGTGTGTCTCATGAGGTGAATCCATAATTATTCTAAATATTAGTTCCCTCTCGAAATATTTAATTAATTATTCAGCACTTCAGTGGTAAAGATTGGACGATAGAACTAGTATTGATTCAAATGTTGACAGGTGGACTCCCATTATTGCCCGAACTGCATGGAGAATTTACCATCGTCTGAGGTGCGATTGAAGAAAAATAAGTAAGTGTGCTATTTTTTTATCCCTCAATCTGATAAATCATAATGATAAAAATATTTCCGAGGGGGAGGGTCTTTTTATACATATACCCTTATGAGTTCAATTAGGTATGGAAAGTCATTTGCATTAAGGATCACCTTTCCTTCTATGGTATTGTGTGACCAAATTGATTTGTTTAATTACAGCCAATTTTTTTGTTTTTATTGTGATCAAACCAAACTTCCAGCATGCGAGGATCATAACTGTCTTAGAAATTGGGTTTTACAAAAATCAAGAAATTATTTGGGCTGTAATAAGAAAAATCAATTGGGTCACGTGACCCCTTGGGAAGACTGCTTTTAAATGTGATAGTATAAATATATTTCAGTTATGATATTAACGCTGCATTAAATATCCACAATGAATATTGTAGCTCAAATAGAAAGAGCTAAATATCGCAGGTTGAATTGTGAAATGAAATGGTGTTCGCAAAAAAAAGTCTGAAATCTCGTTTCCAACAATGGAATAATAATTTTCAGGTGTTCGAACTGTTTCGATTGCCCCTGCTGCTTCCAAACCCTCACAATTCGCGCAGGTCATGCTCCCCTTCGTCCAACACCCTCCAACCCCACGGAGGACGTGAAATCAACCCCACGAAAGGTGTACTACCTTTGCTGCTCCCTCTGCCGCTGGAGTTCTCGAGACGCAGGTATCCCAGACCAATTGGTGGCAACTGGAGGTTGGCCAGAGCAGGAGAATCCTCACGCTACTAGGATAACAGCCCTCATTGATTTTCACAAGATCCTAGCCTCCAGGGAACGTCAGCAACACGAGAAAAAGAAGTTCGATCCTAAGAGGACCTGTCTGCAGTTTGAGAAATTCGGACTTACTTCGGCGCTGGCTAGGAAACTAGCAGGTGGAGAAACAAAGAGAATGATTTTACATTTTTCTTAGAATTCGCTTAGTCCGCTTTAATCTATGGGGCTTATGTAGTAATAATAATGACGGGCAGTTTTATATTATGTAAGGACTGTTTGCTATTAAAGTGTGTAAAATGGGTTCTAAAATTAGAGGCATTTTTGAAACACAAAAAACAATTGTGAATTGTCATTTGTTTAATTGCGAAATGTTTTTATTTAACAGTACATTTACTATCATTACTATCATCAATACTATTATTATTGACATATATAATGTGGAAAATCGAACAGATTTTACTCGACTTTACCCAATTGAATCGTTCCAATTTAGAGATGTGAAAAATTGCTTAAAAATTAATAACATTTCTCACAAAACATTGAATTCATCAGGTTCAAATTGTCCTTTAGTGTTAATGCTCATTAGGACCTATAAAACTTTCACCTTTCAAATTATGTTCGCCACTCAATTATTATTATTGTCCATCACGATAAAAAGAATTCTAAAAATGGATCTTAAAGAAAAAGTCATAATTTCCATCAGGTCTTCCAGCAGTGTCCGAGCCAAAATGGCAGCAGACGGACTACCCCCAGCCCTCCATAGCCTCCGACAAAGTTGACGCGCTCCCAGACTCAATTTTCACCGAGGAAATCGATATAACAAAGATAACGACGCTAGAGCAACGATTACAACAACCTGAGGTACAGGCAGAAAAGATCCATGAATTACGGCCCCAGCACAAAAAATTCCCGGTGAAGAGGTCCCAGAGGTGCAGAACTTGCGAACATAATGTCAGCAAGCCCGAGTTCTCTCCGCAGTCTATCAAATTTAAGATCCAACTCTCCGCCTTTTATCATGTGCCTGAAGTCAGAATTGTCACATTTGAGCCACTACAGGTGGGAAAAACGAGTGAATTGCTGCTCAAGTTTTGTAATCCCACGCAGCATCAGACGCAAATTGTTTTGTTGGATTGGGATGCTTCGACTTATGCTACGATGATGGGGGCTAGTGGGCAGACGGAAGAGTTGAGGAGGGAGCATCTCCAAATGGTAACTTTTTTTCTTTGCGTGGAGAAGGTTTCGGAATCTTAATAAAACGTGCAAAATTGGCAAATCGAAAAATATGTGATTACAAAACTTCCATTCGAAAGCAAATTTAAAAACTCATATCATTTTTCAATTTGAGGGGGGAGAATCACCGAATTTGCTGCCATCAGCTGTGAGACAAGTCTCGGTAATGGAAGACCCAAGAGCCGTAAAAATTATTCCAGGGGCTTCAATCGAATTGCCTTCAAGTACTTTAATACTTCCTCCAAGGGATGATGCTGCTGAGTACGATGACACTGGAGATACCCATAGCTTTCAGGACGACCCAAAGTAAATACTAAATTTAATAATTCCGCTCGCAAGTTGATTATAAAAAAAATTGCATGAGAAAAAAATTATTTTTTATACGAAATATTAACGTTAATAATTCCTTGAAAATTGATCGTTCGAACATGTGTTATCGCCTCTCAGTTAAAGGCTTACGGAACCTCACAGTTTTCTCGAAATATTAGAAGATAAATCCGGCTCAAAGGTTTTTATATTTTCTGACATTAAGGCACGTTCTTCGTCATCATTACATCCTCGAAATTAATGTGCTTTGTTTTAAAAACAATGTCCTCATCTTTCGTCAGAAAATTGTCCCGTGAGCATTTTCCTTTAAAAAATATAAATTGAAGGTTTATCAATCATATTGACGAGATTGATAAAAGACCGAAAATACGTACGAGTCCCATTTATAGAAAATTATCTCCTGCACAAAAAAAATCACATATTCTCCTATAATCACTTACCCTCGAAATAGATCCAAAGACAAGTCCTAAGTACTAAAACAAATGATTTTTTTCAGGCTTGTAGTTTGGAGGAAAGGAAATAAAGCCGTTCTAAAACTAAAAATACTGCCTTTCGTACCGCAGGAAGGTCAGGAAAATGAGCCAGTAGTGATTGGTCTAGTAATGCAGTACGAATACGTGAATACAATAGCAACACTGGAGCATAAAACCCCTCAGAAAGTCGATTTAAAGGTTCAATTATTCTTGACCCTTGACAAACTCTCCGGTACCTCATGATTCGGCAATAGTTAAGTAATTAAACAGAAACTGCAGGGAAATTTGGAAATCTTTGGCACTCGTTAGGAGCGTCGAATAAATGAGAAGAAGATCAATTTGAAGAATTTTAAGCTCGACAAGAAATCTTAGAGGCCAGAGCCTCAGAAAAATCATTTACCTGTCTGAAATTCTAATTGATTGAGTTAAAGTTCATTTATCACGTATGATTGATGTGTACATGAATAACATGAAACATTTTTTGAGTTTTTGAGGAGTATCTTCGAATCTAAGGAAGATAGTTAAATGAGAACAAATTATAATTTGTTTAGTCACGTCGTGGGGAAAAGGACCTTTACCCAGATTACGGCTAAATTCGCCTGAAATGTCCCTTTTCCACACATTATTATGAACAAAATCGTTCGATACTCGCGAGAAGCGTTCTTGGCCCATGGAATTTTATTACATAGCTCATTCTCAAGTCGTTTTATCAATCTGCCGCGAGTCAAAAATCTCTTTCCGTATTTGGTTAAAAATGTACCATTTTGTAATTCTCAATTCACTCAACAAAAAATTTTCCACTCTTAACAAAAAAAAGCTCCTAACGAATACTACAAAATAATTATTGTATTAAAACAATCATTCACTTCGCTTATGAACTCATGAAACTAACATTTTTTTATATTCACGTACTGGGGGGGGAAAATAAAACGATAATTTATCGAATAAAAATGTTAAAGGTCTTTCAAATATTTATTTGTAAGGTATGATAAACCATACAGAGATGAATAGTTTACAGCCTGCGTCCACGACGACCTCCCTTCCTACGAGTTGAGTCTGATGGAATGGGAGTGACATCCTCAATGCGGCCAATTTTCATGCTTGAACGGGCCAGAGCACGAAGTGCTGATTGGGCGCCTGGTCCTGGTGTTTTTGTCTTATTTCCACCAGTTGCTCGCAGTTTAATGTGAAGGGCTGTGATACCCAAGGATTTGCACTTCTCAGCGACGTCCTGAATATTCAAATACATAAATCGTTAGTTATTGCTCTCACTGAATCTTTTCATTCTAAATGGGATTTTCGGAATTTTTTTTAGTCTTTTTCCATTTCGAAATTGTTTTTCGGAATGATACAATCTAAAAAATGACTCTCTATGCCCCTCTCAATCCGCCATCTTAGATGGCTGAGTATGGGCGAGGGGAATCGGGGGGGAGGGGAGGAGATAAGAAACCTCCATCCGGGCCTTAAGTTTCTTTAATTGTAGCTTACAACAACAATTGTTGTCCTCTTTAGGGATTAAAAAAGCTATGAAGATAATCGTAAATCGTATATCTCAACTCATTACTAGTTACATCTCTGTGATATTCACCGTTAACTACGATTATTATTTTCAGTGTTTTTGTCAAACCCTGAAGAAGACCCCAATTGTTGGTGATATTTCATTGTTTCTTAATTTATCCTGACCTGAAGGGTATCTACTAAATAAATAAAAAAATAACTTTCAGAATTTTCCAGGATTTTTTCAGAAAATTTTCCGTTGCAGAGATGGAATATTTTTCCTAAATGTCCAACTAGGAAAAATTAAGAATATATCATCATAATAGAAAATAATTGAAATGAGTTTCATTTTCCAAATATTTTGTAATTAAAGTGATGAATAATGGAAGGAAAAAATTCTCAAAATTTTTGTTCAATTTAATTTTTTCGGCTCAGTTTCATTTAGCTACTGTGGAAGTTCCTTAAAAAATTGGTTTTCAATTAATTGAATTGAGAGACATTCCCAAAATGTTGAAATTTAATGTAAACACAAAAATTTATATTATCTACTTCTCGTATATCTTCGAAACCAGCGAGTGTGGAAAAAGTATCTCTTTTTAACCCATAAAATTATCTGCAATACTTCTAGCAAAACATCGCAATCGTTTTTCGGAAGCACCCCGAAATTTGTACAAAATATTTCTGAAATAATCTAACTCCATCTATACATTCAGGCAGAGATGGCGAAGTCTACTCTTCAATATGCTAGAACCATTAGAGGTAAAACAAATCGATAAATGTGCATTGAGATGAATACTCTAAGAAATTAACGTGTGTTGTTACAGTATTTCCGGAAATTTCCTTGGACCTCGACTGAAGTTCCCCATTCTTAATATCCTCCTTAATCTTTCAATTTTCCTTTTTGGACCCGCAAACATCAATACAAATTAGAGTAGGAACAAATATACATTATTCATTTCATTTCTAACGTTCATAATTAAAGAAAAAAAGATTCAACACAGTAAATGTAGTGTATATTAGAGCACATTTTTCCATAATCTAGTTCTTATAAAAAATTTAAAAACAATCAACATAACAAAAACAGAATTAAACTGTTGAATTTTTGATAAATAAAACCCATCTAACAATCTTCGCCTTCATTAGCACTGAAAAGTCAGGAAAATTTTTTTTGACAATATGTTTGGAGTGTTCTCACGTGATAGCCACGTTTAACAATTTAACCGCCGATTAAAATTCCCTAAAACGTCAAAAATGCTCATTTTACTGCGCTTGTCCTTATATTTACCTGAGCAGCTAACATAGCGGCATAAGGTGAGGCCTCATCACGATCAGCCTTTACTTTCATTCCACCGGTGACACGAGCGATGGTTTCCCTGGAAAATTAATCAAGAAATCAGCCGAAGGAATAAACAAAAATTTTAATAAATTATCTAAGGCAAATTCATGGTGTGCTGGCATTTACAAACAAATTCCTATTACTTTTGTACCAATTCGTCTGGTTCTTTCTAGGCTGTATGAAAAAGAATGGAGCAGCCGAGAATTTTTCAATGTTTAGAAAATGTTAAACAGGAGAAAAACGGGTATAAAAATTATTAGAATGATTTTTGTTTGTCTGGGGATGGCTCCATGTAGAAAATATTTATCAAATATAATCACGAATGGAATTCTAACCTTCCTGACAAGTCAGTCACATGTACGAAGGTGTCGTTGAAGCTGGCAAAAATGTGAGCAACTCCAAAGACAATTTCTCCCTCACGAACTTGTGGTCCCAGGGAAACCTGGACCTCTTCCTTCTGTACTTTGCCCCTTTTAGGTGCCATTGTTGCTGGAAAATAACGTGTGAATGTTAGGTTAGGCACTGCACCTTCATGCAACCGTCATAAACACGAGAAAAATATCAAAATCACATTAAAATAAATGTAAACAAATGCACAGCACTTTAAACTAATTAATCATCTCGACTAAGGGTCATTTTCAACAATTTTAGAGTTCATGAATGACAGTCGACGTTGGAGGGTTTCTAACCCCTCGTCACATCGTCAATAATCATCCGCAAACATCCAATCCCCCAAAATATTAATTGATCACTCAAATCGATGAATACATTCCCAACAAACTTCTGAATCACTCAGAACCACTATTTTTTAAATAAACAATCATTTTATTTCGTAATTATTCGAAAAAAGTACCTACTGGAGACTCTTGTATACAGCCCGACCGAAGCAGGAAGTCTAAAAGGAGGCAACTTCCGTCCTAACCTAGACAATTCAAATTTTTCCCTCCAAATGAAGAAAAAAATCGCGGCAAGGTTTCAAAAAAAAATCCATGAATTTTCTCGAATTTAACAATTACCATCGAAAAACAATTCTCGAGTATATTAAAACAATAGAATGAGTACTTGGAGAATAACTAACAATGCAATAAATTATAAATCCTCCGTCGAAAAAAATTTGGAAAATCCGATTTAATGGAAAAACTCAACTTACGTAACAATTAGTAATATGTTACGAAAATTATTATATATTTTTTCAATAATTCATCGAAGATTAATAATTCAATACAAATTTGATATTACAATAATTGATTTAATGAGTCAATTGTAATCTCATTATTAAACCCTCGCTTCGCGAAAGCGAGAAATATCAATAATAATAATTACTGAACCTCCTGTGTACCGTAATTTGCAATTATTTTCTAATAAATAAATGTAACGCAACTCAATTTAAGAACTCAGCTAATGCAATCTTCAATTTTCAATGACAATTCGTAATAGATCAATAATTGGATAAGACTTGTACATTAATTTTATTTGACAATTTAATCGTGATAGAAAATTAATAAACTAATGAAATCCAACTCGAGGGGACGCCAGATAATAAACTATTTCCGAAAACCATAAAAAAGCCCGGAATGTTCTAAAACGTGGACGAATTATGAACATCCAACGTTCCTTCTCATTACTTCCAAAATAATCTCTTTCTCTTTGCGTGATAAAATGAAAAATAGCAACAGTAATTAATGCTTAAAACAATTTTGAATGTCGCGGGCCGCCGGGAAAAATCCCGAATCAACCACCGACACTGGCGCCACTCTCACTCGGGCATTGCCGTGGTCGTGAACGAATGCACGATCTTACCCGACAGGGTTTTTCACCAGGGAGTTCACAGTAAAACATCAGCCATATTTGTTGTTGTCGTCGATTGGGGTAGAGTGCCTAGAACTTGGGCTAAAAACTCTGGCTTGTTGTTGGGTTGTGGGGGCCCTTATCCTCAATATTCTCCCGTGTGATTAAATATCACACCTCAATAGCACAATTTCATACACCGTAACTCGACCGTTAGTCCAATGTCAGTTAGGAATTACTCATTAATTAATCATTTGAGGTGATGTGTTGTGGGTGAATTGTGAAGAGTCAATTTTTTTTCCTCCCCAGCCCCCCTCCTCCCTCGAGGTACTCGAGTTGACGGGATCCCAGGAAAATTGAATTTTCTTTTGGCTGCGATTCTATTAATCGAGTTTATGGTTCATGTGCGGTGATAGTGCGGTCAGTTTTTTTAATTGTGTTGTGAGACCTGTGGGAAAACTGGGGAGACAACAAAAAGGTGAGAGTTTACTTTGTTCTCGACTTTCATTTTTTTCCTCTTTTTTTCTGGGCTTCCTGATCGAGTCAGAGTTTTCGACGGAGCCAGTTTTTCTTTTCGCCTTTGTTGAGACCTCGACGGCCTGGCAGGGACCGAGAGAGGGAGGAGGGTGGCATGGCCAATGGGGTGGTTCCCCCAGAGGCATCGGGGTCGTCGCACCAATTCACTCATGCCGAGAAATTTTCTGTCAGTTGTTGCTTGTCCCTGGATTCCAGATTCTGACAGCCATCCCATGTATCCTATCCCATATGTTTTTACGGGGGTTTCACGCCTACGGGGGGTGGAATTTTTAGGGGGGATTTGGAGCGGGTTGGACAGGGTGGGCATGAGTGGGACTGGAAGGTTTTCTCAGGGAGGGAGAGCATTGTTTTTGTTCTGGCGTCGTGCGTGAGACAAAGAGACTGGGGAACTGGCGGTGTCGCACGATGACGGTTTAGCTGGAAAATTAAGGGTGGGATCAATACCGGTGGGAAAAACAGGAATCAGCTGTTTTTAGTTTTTCAAAGCTACCCGGGGGAGGGGGATTATTTGCGGTTTGGTTTGGAGATACGGTTTGAAGAATTTTAACAGTACTTTCTGGGATGTTTTTTCGGAAAGTTAGCGTTTTTGGGGCCCAAAGCTGAAATCAGAGGCATTTTTGGCATTGAAAATTCGAAATTCCGAGGAATAATTTAGTATTACTATCAATTTCAGGTTCGTTTTTCTTTAAATGTTACGAAAAAACAGAAAATTCCAATTTATGTATCTTGGATTTTTCAAAATTGACACAGAATGGCAAAAATTGTCAAATTTCCGGTTTCATTGAAAATTCTCTGTTGTTAGGTTCTGAACTACTCCTATTTAATTAAACAATTAAATTAATTGAGGTATTATCGCCTTTATTCTGTCTGTAATTCTGGAATTTTACTCATATTCCAGCGACATCTCAATTTCATTACTTTTTTACTCCTTAAAAAGGCTATCATGTTCAAGGATTAGTTTTTTGTAAGAAATG
The DNA here is from genome assembly GCA_030522865.1 of Psyttalia lounsburyi. Classification (NCBI taxonomy): domain Eukaryota; kingdom Metazoa; phylum Arthropoda; class Insecta; order Hymenoptera; family Braconidae; genus Psyttalia; species Psyttalia lounsburyi. The sequence continues at coordinate 6,523 of JAPYZN010003979.1, read as the reverse complement.
TTAATAGTTTGAGAAAAAAACAATTGTCTCAACTGTAGACAAGGAATGTAAAATATTAATTAATATTTGCTTTTTTAATTATATTATAGTAATATATATTTGCTTATTAATTATATTGCTTGTTGACTATCTATGATGATTAACTTTTTTTTAGCAGTGAATTTTGGAATTCTTTTTGGGTTTTAGGAGCTTAGTCGGACACTCGAGGGGAATGAGGGTAAAAGCGAGAGGAATTTGTTTGAAATAATCTTTGAGTTTGAGGAGTCGTACAGTTTTCAGCTTTTAGGGCGTTTCAGGTGTAATTGGAGAAAAAAAAATGTACTGAGGGTAGAGAAGCTCCACTAATTTTAGAAGAGAATTGATAAAATTGAAAAGGGAAAGGAGAAGAAATATATATTTTTCCATTTGGAGCCCATAAAAACGGAGGATTTCATGATGTAAAGAAATAAAGTATAAATTATTGAAAAAATTGATTGAGAATTATCTACTGCAAAGCAGTTCAGAGTGATCAAAAAGTGTTAGTTTTTCAGGAATTTAAATAAAAAATGGAGTAAAAAATGTAAGGGCGCTAGAGGAAAATTGCAATATTTTAGAGAAAATTTGAGTAAACTGTAATTATTATTAGAATTTATTTTATATTGTATTTTTTTTTGGGGAAGTTGCATGGTCCGGGGAAACCCATTTAGTTCAAACAAGCAATGAAGTAACAACTTGTGAAAAATTCGCTGAGACTGTGAGAGATCAGCGCTCGTTTCGCGAACTTTCCCGTCAAACACTAAAACTTGACTATTCGCTTGCGAAAAATTATAGCAGAAAAGGGAAAGTTTATTTTTTACTTCATATTATTCCTCGGAGATTTAATTGAAATTCCGAGAATGCGATTTTCCACGCCGTTGACCTTATTTGTAAAATCACACGATTTATTTTTACCGTTTCAAACTTTGGAAATTGAGTTTTTCTGAGTCTGTAGACGAGAGTCATTTCCCAAGTTTGCTTCAGAGATTTTCCTGAAAATATACATATTTTCTTTTTATGGCCTGAGTTTTTCTCGTCGAAGGGTCACAGAGAGAAGACACTGATAGAACTGGCCCCTAATATTCAAGAAAAATCCGGTAGGCCAGTAAAAAATTCTCGTAATTCAAATTTCAATTTTCTAAAAATATAATAAAGTATTTCGTAACTAGTTTTAGAAAAAAATAAGAAATATAACAAATTCATGCGATATTTTGAACCCCGAAATTCGTGTTGGCGATTTATTTTGAGTTGCCTGTCCAGAACTTTAGAAAACATTTGTGAACAAAGTTTCTTATTAATGAACAACAATTGTTGAAGTTTAACTCCCTCGAACTAGTGTTTGGACTCTAAGTAAACTTCTTTCCAATGAACATTCAGAGATATTTATTCTAGTGTGATGGTGCTCTCCGCAGATTGTCAAGTACTTTAGTATTTGATAGATAATTTCGATGACTGAAACAAAAATGTTTGTTACAAAATTTGGGATAAAACATCAAACAATTTTGAAGCTTAATAATATTTGTCATCTGGTGGAAGGGATTGACGAATTCCAAATTTCTTATTCGTCACAAAAAAAACAGTTAAAAAATTCAATATATTTCTCGCCGTATCTTCCTTCCGAACATTTTTTAATTGCCCAGAGAAGGAAAGTTGTAAGGTTTTTCATTCCCTGGACAACGTGCGTACTTGAGGGACAAGAGAAAAAGATTGGCTCAAGAATTATGTGATAGTAAAAAATATTCTTGAACCAAGACTTAATTTATCAGCGAAACATCGATGAAACTCAAAAATTTCCATATTTTATCATGAAAAGCAAATTAAGGAATGGAGTTATCGTAACCAACTTTCAACTTAATGAAAATGCTTCCGCTACTTCAAAAAGTATCGCCCCTCACCCACAGAATAAATATTTTGAGTATTTAGTGACGTTTTATGCAAATTTAATTGGCTTCTCGTTGATTTCTGAATCGACGCAATCGACAGTCCCTCAACCTTGCGGTAACGCCGACTTGGTAAGGCTTCACCTTCAATAGTCGTCCAGTGAAAGTAAAATGTTTATCTCGAAATAAGTATTTAAATTGAATAGTCTGGGGATGCCGAGTGAAAGGCCCCACTGATAGCTGGAGGAGGGTATGTGTATCAATTATAATTTCAAGGTTTCACTCGTTGAATTATGAAATCCATTGAGTTTTGAATATTACGCACACTCGAGACGGATAAATATCATGTGTTTGTAATGTGAAATGACATTGTATTTACATAATGAATTATCGAATTGGGGTTATTATTCTTTCATTCATGCAATTTTCTACGACCTCAATCGATAAACTGAACTCTGACACTCTGTGAATTACATAAATATTTGGCAGAGGGGGGGAGAACGAGTGGAAGGAAAGATTTGCGATGAACAAAGAGATTCGCTTCAACAACTGATTGGCGAAGTTTTATTTCCGTTCATAACTTGCAAACGAAAATGTTGAGCAGTCTTTCCTTTTTTAAAGAATTTAATTGGCACCATTACAATTTACTGGGTAATTAGAGTAAATTTGTCATATCTTGAACATCGATTAGACGCTTGAAAACGAAAAATTGATGACAATATTTTGATTATTTGCTGTATTCCCTCCCCAAACACTTGAAATGGTAAAGACAAAGTCTGATGGCTCCACTTTTTGAAATGCTAAGGATTTTTTTAATTAAAAAAATTGGATAAAATGTACAGGATTATGGGTTTTTTCACATTCGACACATTCAAAAGTTAACTCATTTCTCCTACATGGAAAATTGTACTATCTAAATTGAGATAAACTTCGTTTTTTGAGAAGTGTGTCATTATCCTTATGACGAAGGGCTCAAGAATTATTTAAAAAATAATATCGAAATTTATAGTTATCCGAACAATAAATAGCCATTGGAGCATCAGAAAAAAAATGATCTTCTTGAATCAAGTCTAGTGGGTTTTTCATTAGAATATTTTGGATTTGAAATTGCTAAATTTTTGAATATGATGATTGATCCAACTGGACTGAATTTGAGTTAGCAAATTCTTGTCATAAATAAATTATCTCCAGTAGAAAATTTCTTCCAGAACCTGTCTTTTCTTTCAGTGTAAAAATATATTTTTTTTATCAATTCTCAAGTCATCAGTGTCTTGTTACAATTAAAAATGGTCTTCTCAAAAACATTGGTTTGTCTGTGTGTGCATAGCATCTAGAAAAATCATTTTTTAAATAATTATAATTTTTCCACAAGAAAAAGCAAAATAGGTTCTCAGGATAACTGAGTTTTCACAATAAATTTCAGTGTAAGCGACGTTAACGTACCGTAATTGTCGTTTAGATTTTTATTTTTATTACTAATGAAACAAAAATCGATATAATTAATATCATTATACCTATATAATTAATTTGTTTTCAATTGTTTTGATTTTTTTTTCTTATTTTGATTTTTTTTTTGGACGAGAGAAACGTAATCTTTCGCTGTAATTCCTCTTCGAACTTGGGCTCCTATTTCTAGCTGAATCCATTGATTTTAGACATATTGGGAAACTAAATAAGTAATGGCTTTCTATTTTTCCATTTCAGAGTTGAGAAAGGCCAGGAAAGTGGCGTCGTCAGGGGGGTTGAGATGTCGGGGGATCGACACTGAGGTCGATCGATACCCACTGTACGAGGGATAATTCACCTCGACAAAAAAAAAATAAATAAATAACATAATTATTCAATTTAAAGTGGTAGTTATTGTGGGTGGTTGAAAACACCTTCAATTAAAACTGGCGGGCAACCTGGCTCGTTCCCCCGTGGTGGTGGGTGGAAACGGCAGTGGCAGCGGTGGTGGCAGTGGGGGTGGCACAGGGAGTAATAACGGTGGTACAGGCGCTAACAATGGTGGTGTACGTAATCCACCCGTTGTCGATGGTGCACAAGCGAGGGCGATACTCGAAGTATGGGAGGAAGCAGATGGATACTCGTTCGAGGATTCTGATAGATTTGAGGAGGACTCGCTCTGCAGCTGGAGCAGCGAGGCCGAATCACTCATCAACAACTGGCGGGGATGGAGACGACCGCCTGCTGGCTTTGGACTGTCGAAGAAACCGTCTGAAGGTACGTGATGGCTCTCTTCTTTTTTTACAATATCTTTCACGAGTGGATTATTGGGTTAAAGAATGCCACCATTTGCTACAGAATTTCAAACACATCTTCTGCTTAAAGCTTTTCATATTTTTCGACATCAGCGCAGATTGATTTTCATCATTACCTCGAGACCAACATGCTTTGATTTAAAAACATATCGATAACTTTCAGCGGAAAATTTGTTCAGTTTAAAGATAAGAGGCTCTCTACGACCGCTTAAGGATAACGATTTCGGGTAGGTACAGAAGTTTCATACCTGGAGAGTTCCAAAAGTGGATGAAAAGTTATTAATTTCGGTTGATTTGGATACATAAAAGCTAGTCCAACGTCAACACTGAAATTAATTTCATAACTATCGAGATATCGTGTACATCTCGAGCTCTACGAAAGACTTTCCAACTTATTCTGTTGGTCTGAGTTCTTTTATTTTATGAGATGTTTTAACCGATCGATGATCGAACTATAAATAATTATAAATATAAACGGTGTGAGGGCAAAATAAAACTGAGAATAGTCAGCGATAGTTCTTTGGTCCTGATTTTCCACGGTAGACTCTGAAAAAAACAACAGCCGTCAAGAATGGTTATTGGATTATTATTTCTAAGTAATTGCGCTCAATCGACCTGATAAATTATTCACACGAAGTTATTTTTGTAGACAAAGCCACAGCTGTCCCATTCTAAGCCTTGATCTATCTCATTCCCTCTCATCTGACTTGTTTGAAGCAACAAAATCACCAGCTGATAACTACCTAAAAAGCTTGACTAGATTTTAAGTCTCAATTGTAAAGTTTCTGAGAGGATCCTTAATTACTTTTTCATCAGTTTTGATGGACTGCGTAGAATCCATTGGCCAATCTCCTCTTAATTTATCATTAAACCATTTACATTGTCCGCTATTTATTGTTCGCCAATTTCTCAATAGAATTAGCTGAAACCCAATACTCTTTTCTTATTCTGAAACGTGGAATTTTGATTCATGAGCCCTTACAATTGTTGGACGATTGGCTCCCGGCGGAATTTGTTCGACTTCTATTTATAACTGATTAAATGTTCGTAATTTTCGTTTTTTTGCATTCAAATGGATGCCTTTTAATCCCTAGATTTTTCAATTTTGTAATTTAATGTGAAAATTATGTAAAGCGGCCGGAAACACAAAAATTACGGAGTTTGGTGAGCATGTCTGTATGTCCAGGTGGTGAACTTCGTTGACTTGATGGTTAAGTTTCAGAAAGTCAGAGCATTAAGTGGTTAACAATATTTTTAAAAGAATGAAAAATTTGGGAATCTTTAACCGATTACATTTTTTCTTAAAATACATTGTTATCAACTACTTCAACCAACTAAAAATGTATATTCACACTCTATTTAACAAATGAATCATTTGTTTTTTGCACAATACCATTGTCATTTATTAAATAAATATATGAGCTCATTTAAATTAGTTTTTCATTGTCGAAGGAATTCGATCTCTCTTTTAGAACAATCGTCTCTCGTAATTCTCATGATGAATTGGATTCCTCCAGTATTTTCCGTCAAACGGTTTTCCGCACTGATTTCCGCATGGCGGAAGTGTCATAGTACCTCGATCTTAATTCCCTAAACCTTACACATCATTCTCATGACTAATGCATTCACTATAACTGCCGGTGTACATTCATCTTCCACTAAACGACAATAAGACCCCTTTGTCAATGGTACGCAGACCCATTGTCCACCTTGAAGTAACATTAACGATTGTTGTCAAGGAGATATGATGAGATGAGAAGTCTGAATGTTTTCTTGCTCTCCAGCCGTAGTCCCTCAGGGCAAAACTCTTTCTTGTGTGTTTATGTCTTGTCTCCAGTGAGCTTGATTCATCCAACATTCGTCACCTCTTGAGGTTTTTGACTCACGAGTTTCTGACTACAATTGCACGTCGTCATCCTTTTTATTTCTCAATGCAAGCATAAATCATGAGTTCTGGGAAGTTTTATGAAAAGTTGAGGGAAATGGGGAGGGGTAGTCGCCGTCACTTCAGGTGATGACTCATGATATTCAATCGAATTTGTTGTAATGCAAGGGAAAGTACTGATTAACAGTTTATATGGGCGATGACGCCATTTGTTGGTATAATTTTCAGCGTTGTACATTTTAGTTTTACAGACGCTTTTCGTAGGGTCTTATTATTATTAAAGAGACGCATTCGAAAATAGAATCCTTGACGCCAATTTTGAGTGCAATCTACGATTATTGAAGTATAAATTATGTTTGGGGCATTGTAGAAAAATGTCAGTGCCGATGACAGAAATTTTTGATAATATTCGACCAAATTTTTTACAATACAACAACAAAAGACTAATAAAAGTTTCGCGATTGACGTTCTGTTTGTACATG
>JAPYZN010003976.1:4884-17167 GCA_030522865.1 Psyttalia lounsburyi | reverse complement strand
CAAATAATCCGTCTCTGCCGAACCAAAAAAGTATCATCAAAACTGTAATTTGGCGTAGAGAGCGCAGGAAATTTAAATAATGTCAAAGTATTTTTGATGATAAGGAAAGTTTATCAGAAGCCAAGAGAAAATAAAAATTTCGAAGATACAAAACCAAATATTTATTGTCCAAAACGTTTGGAATAATTGCCAAATCGCCTGATACAATCACCAACAATCTATAGATGTTTTCGCTAATTATTTGATTATAATGTTTCGTTTATTAACTCAATGATCTCTAATAATTAAATCAATATTCAACAATTAATCAATTCCTTCGTTTAAAGTATGGAAAATGGTAAATAATATAAACTGCAAAGTAATTTTTTCTTCTCCTGCAATACTCTGCATAATTGCAACTGCTGAAGAATTTCGTTGTCAAAATGAATGATTCAGGCATGGGGACACTGCACATTCTTTATTACCTCTGAGCAAGATATATTCATCGAGCGACTGTATCTTTTACTTTCACTCTCTTACGTTTTCGATTCCCTCCTCTTTCCCTCCCACTTTTATACGAGTTATAAAATTTTGCTCACGTCCGCTTCAATTTGGATATTCAAGTCCTTCATGAAGGATCAATAAAAAAAATTCACGAGCATCCACATGATTTTTATTTCCAAGTACATGATATTTGGAAAATTTCAGATTGAAACAATCTCAACCTAATCATTTTAATGACTTTACTACTCGTGGCATTGCTCACATTTTTTTAAACTCAACGGCCCCTCAGTATCTTTCACTGTAAGAAAATACAATTTTTCAAAGAAATTATGAAATTATTTAATGGCCACTGGTACATAACGGAACACTATTGACTGATTTATGGAGATAGAAATGAAGGTAAATACCACTGTTGATTTTATTATCTTCAAGAACCCACCGGTGGTTGTGGTAGGTCACGAGTAAGTGTTCTCAGTTTCCTTAAACAAGCAATTAATAATACTCACCGATAATGACTCATCAAAAATCAAAAATCATTTTCTCTGTATTTTTAATGATTCTCACATTCACATATTCCAATCTGGAGTTTTCATAAATAATTTTCAGGCATAACAAAATCGTATTATGATATAATGTTAATGAACCCATACAATGAGTCACGAATACAATTTTTCTCAATAAAAACTTACCAAAACTAGGTGTTTAATGAATACTTCTACAATACATCTCCACATTACCCTGGAGTTATTTTTTATTTTTGATTAATTGTTGCTACCGCCAAGTGACTATTCATTTTAAAGAAAAATTTTTACATTCTCAGATCCGGCTCCCACCGAGAGATCTTGATTCATTAGATGCAATTCAGTTCCGTTCCATGAAGAATCAAATATTTATTATAAAATTGCACTCATCAGAAATAGTAATTTTTGGTCCCACACCTTAAAAGTTTTTACCGAAGAATGGAACTTTATAATGCCGGTGGAAGCCGAGCATTATAATCGCATGAGTTAGAAAATAGTTTTTCCTGACTAGGTGAGAAATATACTACTAGGCCGAGGGGTGAACAATTTATTTGTCGTCTAACCTCACTTCGTTCGGTTAAATCGGGTTTTTTTTCGAGCTAAGTGGCATCGATACTTTTCAGGCCTAGGACAGAAAATTACTATTCTCTAAAAAGTTCTATCCAAAAATAAATTTTTCGAGATCAAAGTTTTACTCGTTATTTCAAATACTGAATTTGCAGATAATTTAATAATCAGTGATTTCGTCAGGAGATTTCTGAAAATTATAAAAAATCACATCATTAGGGAAATATACACCAACAGGGATAAAACAATTCGTGTTCTTATTACAAGAAAAATGAATAATTAAAAAATTCATAAATGTCCAAGGGAATTAAAATTTCATTGAAACAATTTAGAAATTTTTCTTTTGAACAATTAGTCAAATATTAATCTTCATAATTTGCGATGAGAAAAATCATGAATAAACAAGAAAAATGTATTCATCAATTGAGTAAAAAATCAATATTGAATAAAACAAATCATAAGAATGAGGAAAAATAGACAGAATTCTTTGGGGGGCAGTGGAGCTCAATGACCCACAGGATCAATATTTTTTTCTCCTTATTGCGATCAGCCGTAGGTAAAAATAACTGCAAGGATCGGCAGGATAGCGGGCAGGATCTGCTGACGGTTCAAACGCGGTGACTCTACTCGTAAATTCGTGAGGGACGAAAAATACTGGATAATACAAATGTATTAGTTTGTAAATGTTTGGTGAGCGTGGAGACCATATATATTGAGAGAAGGGGAAACACGACACGCCACTCGAAAGTACACAGCCTCCGCGCTTGCAGTGGTGGTGTGCTTCAGTCTCTTTCTCCTTTTAATTCTTTTTTTAATATCAACTACCTCGACGTTGGAATTTTGTGCACGGCAGTTGTTGCTGACTTTTCGTTGATTAAGGTACATCGGGAGAAACATGAGGCTCTCATTCGTCATGTAAGTACAATTTATTTATTATTATTATTAATAGAATAACATTTAACTATGCTTAATTTTATAAAATCTCCAATCGAGAATTTTTCAATAGATGATTATTTAATTCAACTGGGTTGGAAAAAATTGAGGAAAAAAAATTATTTCCGAATGTTAGAGTCGTTTACGCACGTTAATCCATAGATCATTGCAAATAGTTTGATTAAATGTTGAAGACTGAGTAATTAATATCCTCGTAAGTATGAATAATCCTCGCGTGAATGCATTGAGAGTGAAAACATATGGTATATAGCAAATTGGAAAGTGGTTTTTAGTTAAAATCACGCGACGTGAGTCTGCCGGTTTCTGCGATATGTGTGAGAAGTCCTTGTGGAATTCAATTGCGATTGGAATCCTTGAAAAAAATTAGTACTGTTGAGTTTATCGGAGATCATAATTTAGTTTACGAAATTAAACGCGCATATTTTTTATTGGAGGAGATATGGAGATGGGGGATAGATGGAAAGGAATTCTTTGCACTAGTTCATTTGTTAAATCTATCAGGAGTGGACTGGTAAAGGATAATCTCGGGATACTTTGGGAAGACAAGGCGCGAAGATCTTTGTTAAAAAAATGACTGTTTATCATTTTAATTTTACCAAGAGGTGCTGTTAACATTTTTCGTAAAATCATTGGCTACTAGGGAACGGAAATTTTTATACATACTCTTAATTATTGACTATGAATTGTCAAATTCCTAGAGATCAATAACAAAACAAGGGATTCAAAAACTGAGGAAAGAAAGTCTTTTTTACATACGTCTTCTACGAAAAAAACAATACATCTTAACATTTTTTTAGAACAAAATAAATTTTGCTGAAAAACAACTCCGTCAAGATGTTTCCCATGTCTTCTGAAACAAAATAGAATTAATAAAGCACTTAATTTGATTTAAAAAATTACCTTCTTAAATGTCTCCTCTTTCTCAGCGTGAAATATCTTACTCTTGAAATTTTTCAAGCCATCCGTCTTTCGAAAGAAGTGAAGACGCGCTTCTTAAAAAACTTTTCCTTCCTCCGGATATACGAAAAATTTCTTCTGATATTTTCTCCGACAACCACTGGCCCAAAAATATTAATGCCAAAAATTTGAGATTCCCCGCTACTCACATTTCTTCATCGAGAAATGCTCAATAAAATTCTTCTCACGTAGGAGACAATGGTGAAGGTACATACCGTTGTAATTCTAGACTACTCCTAGAAAAAGAAGAAAAAAAAGTATTATGTACCATGATAATGCCAATGAACGTGTCTTCCTGCACGACTAGTCAATAGCGATTATAAAGTTAGTGAAGGAGTTATGCAAAACACTCTCTCGTTCAACTTGTAAGTGATGGAGAACCAGGAAATGATTATTAGTATGCAAGCTCGTTGAAAGCATCCACGTGTATGATACTGGATTGTTCTCAATAAATCTGTATCCACATTTGAATTTGTACCGTTGATTTTGCCTTGAAATTCCGCTAGAATGAAAAAAAATCTAAACAAGAATAATTATCCGCACTAAAAAAATACATATAAGTGGATCAATTATTGCTCATGACATTGAATGTTTAGTGAAAATAATTGATGATTTTTTAATGAAATCTTTTTTAATTTATTGAATCATTAACTTTATTTAATAATTCATAACAAAGAAAACGATGAAATCGTTAATAACTTCGCAACGGAAATTTCTAGTTGACATTCAAACTAAAGATTTTGATTGTGATCTCTCTATTTTGTAATTTTTTAGTTTCGATAATCGTGATATAACCTTTACCAAAGATCTAAACGATATTTCATCAGGTGAGGTAAAAATTGGGGCATTATACAAGAGTTAAAGAGATCGGTAAATATGGTGGTTCTCTATGATTTAAACGTGTATAATTAAAATGTCATCAGGATGGGTCAAATTTCATTACGCAATTTTTTTCTTTGATTTTTCTCGAATCAGCCGAAAAGTTAAATTACGAATTACTCGACAAATATTTTGTGTATTAGAAAATTTTGAGGAAATGTCCGAAAAGTTTTTTTCTGTAACCTATTCTGTACAATTTCTCATTACATTCCCATGGAATTTTCTACTTTATAAAAAAATTGTTCCTGAATTTATGGAATAAAAAGAAAAAAAATGTTGAATTCCATTTTTTACAATCAGAAACAAAACTAATTCTGCCAATGATTTTTGTTTAGTTAAATTTCCGCAATTCCTGTACGACAATTCGCTTTAAATAGTCGTGCAAAAAATATCCAATTGACAGTATTAATTATCCTCACAGTGTCAAAATACATTTTTTTTTAATTCAAATTGTAAACTATTGAATTCGAGTCTGTAAGTAATTTTACTGCTGCAGTGGATTGAGAAGCAAATATTACAATAGTAATAGTCGACATTATATGTGGTTTTTCATTTACTGGCGGACGAAATTACTCTTCATCTAGGAGTGAACGAAGAATTCCATTTCGGCGTGAAGTGAAGGTAGCAAGTGACAAAATAATCCATTATATCATCAGGTGATGACAGCATTTTCTGACGAATGTGACATGGTGACCTTCGAATTGACAGCGAGGGCGCAATGATTTTCGTAACTGGGCCAGAAAAAATCGGCAGCAATAGAGTAGAATCGCAGTTTATCGGGCTCAGTGACGGAAAAACCACTGTCTTTGGCTGAAAGTTTCTGAAATACAATACAAAGCAATACAAAGAAAGTTGCCAAAATAATTCCCAGAAAGTAAAGTCAAGCAGACTTTCACGAGCAGCTTGGGTGATTTCTGTTTTTCCATTAAAATAGTCTAACAAGAAATGACTTTGACCATCTCAAATGGATAATAATGGTGAGGAAAAAGATTCCGTGCTTGACATTGTAAATCCGACACATTGATTACGAATAATTGAACTAGCATGAGTCCTGTGATTTATTTTCATTCATTCACCGATTTCTCAATTCTGACAATTTTTCGAATCATTCCAAATGAATTGATCCATGTACCATTCATGTAACTCTCATTTTTCACTTTCACTGGTGATGTTGCATGTTTCAAACAATCTCTCTATCGGATTCAATTGGTTCGGGCGTTTAGTACAATCGAAATTCTCAAGTTTGGGTGAATGAAAATTCATTAAAATGGGTTACATAAGGTATGGGAGGATGCAGATATTCGGGAAGATTGACATTTATGTAATTGAGAGGCAGAAAGTTAGAATGAGAGTCGGTGAATTAACGTTCGGTTGATGAAGATCTTTAGTATCGAAATTATTTGATTACCTTAATTTAATTTAATTTTTTTTTTAATGTCATTTGATATTCAATGAATTGAGATTCTTCAGATGTCGGTATGTGAAGGCATGCATCACGACATATAATTTTATACAGGGAAATTCTCGTTAAATAGCGAATTTTGGAATGATTAATCAATAATATAATTGTCAGGAAACAAAAATATTGTAAAATATTTGGATTTTGGAAGAAGAGCAAATTTAATAATTTTTTGCCAAAAAAATTTTTTTTCGGAAAATCTAGGATAGATGCGGATTAATCAAATACTGCTTTTCAAATTTATGCGAACATCTACATAAACACTTGGCACTTTGAGAGTTAAGTATATTCTGATAACCTTGATCTAATTCCATATATTTTGAACCCAGAATGGTCTTGATACACGTCGAGAAAAGTTCAGTAGAAATGACTATTCTGTTCGGTAATCATGTTGTATTTTAGCCGTAGACTCAGTAAGAGCTATCTGGGCCTTCACAAAAATAACTTGATCGCTCAGTAAAATTTGTTGACTACTTAATTAAAATGATCTTGATTTGTGCATAATTTTTTGTTGACTGCTTGACAAAAATTATCTTGTTTTCTGTGAAAAATTATCTAACTGCTCAGTAAAATTTGTTTACTACTTACTAAAAATTATCTAGACGTTTGCATAATTTTAGTTGAAGATGTTGAATTTTACTATCCAATTAGGTAATTTTTTCCCGAACCAAAACGCAACAAGATTACCGACCGCAACGATAATTTTTACTGAAAAAATCCTCCTCGTGTAGCGTTAAAAGTTCTGACGCTCAAGGAGATTGGAAAAGTATATAACATAAGATTAAAACAGAGTTGGGAAGAAAAAAAATCAAATATCTTGGAAACTGGAATCGACGAATTTGTTCCTCTCCATGCGGGCGCCAACATATATCCAATATTTGTGAACTATTTAGGTGAATTGTTAAAAGTTTATTGTATATATAAGCACAAAGTATAGATATTAATCATGTAACGTCTATTTTGTAATAACACCTGGGCAGGTGTTATTAACCCCGAGGGAGTGGGGCAAAGTGAAAAGTTTGTGATCGCCTTGAAATCCTGAAATCCTCGTGTGGAAAAAGGCATTGATATTTTTATTGGTCTCATCTTCTCCTTCTATTTATTTATTATAAAGCTTATAATTAATTCAATTTTTTCAATTCCCATACAATAGATTGTACAACAGATCTTTTGAAATTTAACTGAACAAATTGGTTTGTATTGCGAGGAGACGTCCATTATTCGTCTTTACTTTTTCTACCGATAGCCTTGTAACTGCCACATTTTTTGCATATTTTCAACCATTTGTTTTAATGTATCTAAGGTCTTCGAACAGTCAACCACGTGGCAATTGTAATTATAGAAAATCATCTAATATCCGAACAAATGAAGTCCCCGGATATCATTACCTGAAGCAACAAAACCAGATTCAAGTTGTGAATTTATAAACATTCTATTGATTCTGAAACAATCCTAAAGTTTCATGGCATTGGAGTATTAGCTATCGATAAACATGAAAATTGTTTCGATGATTGAATGACTTAAAATTCCATAGTTCGGTGAAACTTTGCTCAATTCCTTATACCGAATCCATAATAAATATGAAAAAATGGAGATTAAGTGATGACTCATATTTACTTTTGCCCTCCATAAAAAAGTTGAAAAGCAATCGCTAGATGGTTTCATCATACATTTTATTTGATTTCTAATTTTGCAATTCTTTCTGAGCTTAAACCTTATTTTGAGCATTTTGAATTTGAAATGTAAAAACAAAATTTATTAGGCATTTTTAAATAATTACAGTTCACCTTACATATGTAAGATCATATACACTATTTACAGAAATTATCGTAACTGATATTTTCGCAATATATATAAAATTTGTATGGAATACTTGCGAAAAAAACTCGCTGATTAGAACAAGAGAGTTTTAGAGAGTTGTTCTAGTATAGCAATAGGAATGCAGGAATTCTAACTTTTGGCATATAATTCGGCTAGAATTATCATACAGCGGTCATTGCCACAGAATACCATCAATATTTGCTTCCTCATAACCGCATTTACATGATGTAGAAGTAATTATACCAATTTGCTCCCGTGATTTTGCAAAACTATAACGGTCGACTCTGGCCCGATTAAACCATAAAACAATTTCTCTGGGTAATTTTTTACCCTTAGACCAGGGCTTCCTCCTTTCAGTATAATAGTATTTTAAAAATTTTACCCTTGTATTCTCCTATTTTAGTAACCATTCTAAACATTTTATGAAATGATTCTGTCTTGAAATGTTTGCGGAAGTCGGTGCACAAAATTGGTATAGCATCATCACTGATACCATTGGTGGCTTCTCTTGCCGGACAATCAGCTTCCTCATTACCAGACACAGCGAATGGGAGGGGGCCCACTTCAATTTCAACTTCATTGATCATTATTATTTAATTAACTTTCCAACGCGAAGCGAAGAAGTCTTGTAATGACTTCGAAAATTAAATGTTGAATTCCGATGATTTTTTGTCCACGTTTCATGAACCAGAGATTTCTTAAGTGTGTGTGTTTTGTGCCTGTGTACGTGTAAAATGAAGGAATTTTCTAAAAATCGATGCGTTTTTATATAACTTAGAACTGATTAAATTATGAAAATGATGACCTCCCCAGTTCCTTAGTTGTTCGCATAATCCGTAAAAAAAATGCGAAAAATGTGAAAAGTTGCCAGTGAAAGAAGTGGATCACCTGAAACAGAAAATAACTTTAAACTGCAGAATATTTTCGAGGATAAAAATAGTTTTTACTTCGAGAATTCAGAGTGAAACTTCTAGTCTCAACATTTTCACAACATTTTAACAATCATCAAGAATTTCATATTCTCCAAAATATATTTATATATATTTTTGTGGTAAGAACAATTGCTGTGAACATCAAAGATCCTTGCCGGATTTTTTGTAGAATCACTCCTTTTAAGACAATCGTGAAGTTGTTAATCAACAATCGATCATAAATTTTCATATGACAATTTCTTTTTTACGTACAAAATTACTCACATATTTCGCAAAAAACAACAAATGCCAATTGGTTGCTAAACATTTTTTCCCTATTTCTTAATAAGAAGGAGAATGATTAGTATTTCCCAGCAAATTAAATTGAATTACACCGCATAATGTAGAAAATCTGGGAGTTTTCTGAAATTTTAATCGTTCGTTCATTTATGAAAATTTTTCTCTCACAACGAAATTAATCGTAGTAACTTGTATATGTGATAAACTATCCAGAGAAAGTGAGTCTCTGCGGCTATATACGTGAATGTCACAGGTCAAAAATCCACTTAGTGGTACAGGCATGACAGGCGCAATGAGTGCATGGAAGAATTTTACATTAAAATGTATTTTTTTGTCTCTATAAAAATGTTAACCACTTACTAAAGAAGCCCGCAAAATGTGTAAATTCATGACTTTAATGATGTTGCAGACTACTGGGGCTATGTCTAATAGCTGGCTGCAGGTCGGCTGAGGAGGAGTACGATTATGAGGATGAGCCAGCCCCCGCCCCAGTGACCCCAGCGCCAGCTAAACCTGCTGGAAGACTTGGGGGACTATTATCTTCACGTGCCAGAGCACCTGTCGGCAGGAAAGCTACTGTAGGTATCTACTGAATCACCCAATCATTGTGGAGAATATTGAAAAAAAGATGACAGACTTGAGCCGTCTATTCGAAGAATCATCGAATTCCGTCCGATAAAATTTCGGAATACCCTAATAAATAGTTGATTAATAATTTCACATGTGGAGTGGACTTTACGTGCGAAGAAATTTCAGGGAAAAATCTGGGGAATCAGCCACTAGACTGCAATTTTATTTTTTTCTTTCCTACTTCTGTTACGACTTCGTAGACTGCCCATTCGCCTGCCTTACCTTTCTTTCTTCTCGGTCTGTAGCTCCGGTATCATAGCCATCTTATTTGACATGTACCTCCTTCGCGCTTGTATTGCGAGGACAACAATGTGAAATCTCAGCCACACAGTCTGCCTATTGCACTGAGAAAAAAAATTTCTTCTTAAAGTCAATTTATTGATCAAACATTTTTCCTCTACTATGATTCCGGATAGTAACCTCGACAGGTATCACAAAAATAGCATCAGTAGTTTGGACATTTATTTTGGAGAATCTATTTATTTCCTTACAGCAAATCTCTTAAATTAACAAACCTTGGGTGGAATATCTAATTCTTAAACTGAAGATTATCAAAAAAAAGTAAATGCTGGACTCAGGAATGTGAATTCCACATTGATTGAGTCAAGATGTCAAGTGATATAATTTGAGTAATAAAGGGATTTAACTAGATAAGAATCTACGAGAGACTTTTTTTCTGGAAGAAACCCAAGATTCCAGGTTTGAGAATTGAAAGGTTTTTTTGGAAAACCAGCATCAAATTACTCCATTGAAGTGCAATTATAATTGACAACAATTATAATGGTGGAAAATTAAAACGGTTTCATTTGATGTTTGAGGCAAAAGTTTTTTTAGTGAACCATCATTTGTACTCACAAGTTCTCAAATTTTGAGATACTTTCTGGAAACTGATCCCTTTCCTCTCAGAGAGAATTTCATTAGTACCAAAAAAAGAGCTCGTGACATTTGGCGCGAATATTCGTAATTCTGAAATAATCTTCTGATCAACAACCGTTTCATATTTATACTTCGGAATTACCATAAAATCCTCATAAAAGTAGAAAAATCATTTGCATTGATTACTTCGATTCATATGACTCAAACGAGTAAATCATGGAATTTTATTTACAGCCTGCATCAACCTCACCAAAGCCAGTTGAGGAACCGGTCGAAGAAGAATTTGATGAGGGTGAAGAAGTCGTCGATGAAAATCAAGAGCCAGAGGACACTTCAACAACAACTACTGAAGCTACGAAAAAACTTCGTGCCGGAGGAGTTAGGCCATTCAGGTAAAAAGATACCTGAAATTAATTAAGTAAAATTCTAAAAATATAACACCTATTCCAATGTCAACAAAAGCAATGCAAATTTCCAAACACATTTCCTATTGGATATTTTCCCAGCCGTAAAATGTCTCGTATCATCTTTTGCTTTAATTGTCAGTCGTTGTGATCTTCATATGGAGTTGATTAATTAATCATTTTATTTTGTTCTTTTTCAGATCCAATGAAGATCTTTTAGCTGCTCTCAAGCGACGAAGGGCTGAAGTGGGAACACATAAGAAAGAACAACCAACAACGCAGGCATCTGCAGATTCTATCGCATCCAAATCAAAGTAAGTATTATGTATTTTTTCATGAAATAAAGTTAATTTGGAGAATTAGTCATGAAAAAAATAACAGAAAAATTATTCCTACTGACAAACTCTATTTGTTCTTTGGACCAAATCTATAAAATATACCGAAACTTCCCTTGCATTCATAAATACACATTTGTTATAAATATTGATTGTACTATAACTTATTCCACCGGGATTCTTACCATAAAATAAGAATTCTAGAAAAAATAGAGTGTACAAGTATTAGAAAATTTATTATTTAAATTTATTAGAAAATAGTATTAGAAAATTGAAGCTCAAAAAATTCGATAGAAAAATAAACATACATGACGTTTTTTTCTATTGAATCTCTTAACTGAATTATACAGTAAACTTACATAATTTTATAGAAACAGCGAAAAAACAAATAAAATTTTTTAATCGGATTTTCATGAAACCGCAAAAATGTTCTCACAGAGTTTCAATAGGAATTCAATACAAGCTCTTAGAAAAGCCACTAGGTTTTTGTTATTAAATTGTTTTATGTTCGGAAAATAAGAATTTTCCAATTTCTTCAATTTTTTTTATTTCGCAATAGATATTTGGCACCAAATGACAAAGAAAAGTGGAAGTTCAAGAGTGTTAATTTATGTTCAGGGAATGATTGAACCAATATTTACACTTTCCATTCCTTCATTGAATTGGGAATTCCCATAATGGCGAAATTGTCAAGAGTTTTTAATAATGTATCGAAAAGTGCAATAAAAATTTTGTCCAGTTGAATTGCCAACCAATAGAAACGCAGAATTTAACTTTTTGGGATGGGATAGTAGTTGAATTATATTCATAATTATGCGCAAAATTTTGACGTAGAAACCTCAACTGCTACACTTCTATCGTTTGGCAATTCATCCTCATGAAAGAATCAAACGAAATATTAGAAAGATTGAGAGCACTTGAGCCATTACGACTGAAATTTAGTGAATAGGATGACAATTTTACCTTTGCTAGATCTCTCAAAATCTTTGACATCTCTGAAATTCTTCTGTCAATCAAGATTTTTATGATTTCGGTAAAATAATTTATTTTTGGACATTAATTCTATATACAGAATTACATAGTCCATTCTTAATATTTATGAGTAATATTGCCGTACTATTTTCCGTAATTTCTCTTCTATAAAAATTTGTCTTCCGGAGATTACGAATATTTTAAGAAGTAATTT